>PVLA01002014.1:0-301047 GCA_004027455.1 Hydrochoerus hydrochaeris | reverse complement strand
TATCAACTAGTGATTTCTTACTATTTATCTTCTTTTCTTGAAATTCTGTAATATTTCTACCTTTTCCCTTTTTTTTTCTCTTTAAATAAAAAAAAATATGAAAAAAAACCTCCTAAGCCTGATCTCTGCTGGCAGGATTTTATCACCCTTCTGGCTTTCTGAGCTCTGATCAGAATCTCCCATAAAGAACAGCCTGAGGACTTCCAGCTGTATACATTCAGGTGGTATCTCTGAACCTTTCCAAACTCTTCCCACAAGTCATTCCCAAACACTCTTGAAACGTGGTCAGGAACAGTCACAGCAACAACCTCACTCCCCTGATACCAAATTCTGTCTTGTTTACTTTTCTTTCTTTGCTGTGATAAAACACCCAACACCCAAAATGAAGGAAGAAAAGTTTTTTTTTTAGCTCACTGTGGAGGTCCATAATCAAAGGCAAGGTGCCATGGCACATGGTCAACACTTCAAGGCAGCAACCAGAGCAAAAGGGAGGAACAAACCTCTTCTCCTCCCTTATGTTGAACATAGGCCACATCCCCCACCCTCCAAGGCTGATGTAGCACTCACAAAATCTCTGTGTCCTCTTCTTGCACAGGATGAGAGTATTTATAAAGTAAGGATCTTGGCTCTCTGATGAGTCTCTTAGTTAAATTTTTAAACTGCTCAAGTTGACACAATGTATCAACTGTAACAATTTTACACAGTACAGAAATGTCTTCTGACTCCACATCTAGTGTTGTATCCACTAGATTAACTGTTCATCAAAAGTATCCTCCTCAACAGCAGGGTTCCTGTTGAACAAGTATAGAATACATATTTGTAACATCTTATTCCTAGTTCAAATGAAGTTTTTATAATTGTCCCCAAACCAACACTTTTTGCTGTGGACTCTGGAGGACTTTATCCTTGTATGGGAAAAGACTGTCAGGGTTATACACATTTTCCTGTCATTTCTATTGGAGAAATTTATTGTAAAGTAACTTCACTTAAATCTATTTATACCAGGGGTGAAGCAGTGATTTGGACATACTTAACTCAGTTTGTGTTTGTTTTAACCTATGTACCAGATTTTTGATTGCTTTAAACACATCTTGGCAAGTTTGCAAACTTCGGCATTAGGTACTTTTTTCCTAATAGCTCTTGAGTATCTGATGCAGGCATACAACATTTACTGAATAAGCACAGTAGGGAAGCCAAAGAACACATTATTGTTAGCAAAGGCAAATTAAATTACCACTCATGGGTAAAAGATAATAATGGAGCTGGGTTTGGTGGAATAAGCGTGTAATCTCAGCACTCTGGGAATCTGAGGCAAGAGAATAGCAAACTTGAGCCCAGTTTGAGCAAGTTAGTTACTTAGTGATAACTTGTCTCAAAATGGAAAAAAATAAGGGCTGGGAATGTAGCTCTGAATGAAGACCCTGGGTTCAATCCTCAGGTTGCAGGAGGATAATAATACAGATTTCATGTGCATTTGGAGGTTATGTTTTTCACCAGTTTAGTAAAGCCTGAAAACATGGTGTTAGTTTTGGGGTAGCATGTGTCTCAGACTTACTTAAAAATCTACCACAGTATTAGAATTTCTGTATGTGGAAGTTGATATAGTGAAATGATGTGATTAGATGTCAGATCAATTTACTGGTAGGCAGAGGGAAAAACACTAGGAAACACATACAACTAGAGTTCTCACACTTAATGCAAAACCTGCTTTAAAAAAGACATCCCCCCCAAACCTATTAAATTGGTTACTCAGAGGAAACTCTTATTATTTTTTCCAGGAATGAAGGAGGAGGTGTAAGAATGTAGCCTGAGGCTGTAACTGTCAAAAAGGCAAAGAAAAAATGGCAGACAAGGGGAAAAACTGGCTTGACTGGGATTTTTGTTGGGGGCTACCCTGACAGAAATGGCAAGAGAAAAATGAGGATTCTTACTTAGAAGAGCAGTCCCACCAGAACTTGGAAACAGTATAGAGAAGTGGTTAAGAGCTTGGGTACCAGAATCACACTGCTTGGGATCCTGGGTCCCGTTTTGCCAATTAATAATTTCATAACCTTTGGGACTTGCTTAAACTTTAATCCTCAGTTTTGTCACTTGTAAAATGGATATAACAACAGTATGCACATTGTGAAGTAGCTATGAGAATCAGTAGCTATGAGAATCAATATTAGACACTCAGTAAAATGTTAGAGTGCTATATTTGTCACTGTTATTTTTCCTGTTTCCTAATACTCTGTAATCCAGTAGGGAGGAGGAGAAATGAAGCCCGCAGTAGACTAGAAAAGTGAGGAACACTTTTTGTGTGTGTAAGCTTGGGTTAGATTTATTTTGAGGTGCGGGCCCCACTGGGGTGAACGCTTCCAGATTATCATTTTTGTCCAGGCCCTGCCATCATCATGAGGAGGCCGAGGCACTTCACAGCTGCTAGGGTGCAAGAGTGACCTCTTCAGAGTGGCTCACTAGGGACGGCTGCACTGTCTTCCCTGGATACTTGACAGTTTTCACTTCTGCCTTCTGGGCACTACAAGACACGTGCTAACCGCGGAGCGTGCCGGTTTCAGTAGTGTGAGGGTCAGTTGGCGGTCAGCCTGCTTACGGGCACAGCCTTGCCACGCATGGGCCCACGGGGTGGGTTGGGAGGTTCAGCTCCGACTGGGTGCTCAGTCCTAGCCCCAGCTTGCCTGGCCTCCCGCGCAGGCGCCGCCAGGGCCACCCCCGCCGCCATGTTTCCCCCTCCAGCTCGCTCCCTCCCACCACTCTCCCTTCTCCTCCCCTCCCCTACTCAGCTGCCCCCCCACCCCCCGTGAGGCCAGTCAGAGGCTCCTGCAGCTGGGGCCGCAGCAGCTCAGCTTCTATTCTTAAGAAACCTGGAACAGGGACTTTTAAGAATAACTGCAGTGGCTCTCAGGTTAGGGTCCCTGTTCTCCGCCTGCGAAAGGACAGGGTGAAGTGGTCAGGGCGAGCGGAGGGTGCAGAGGTCCGGGTGCTGGTGCCTAACAGCTGGAGAAACCCCGGCTGCGCCGCGCGACTCCCTCTTTGGCCCTTGGAGCACAGCAGCCAGGGAACGAGTGACTGAGCGACGGGACGGCAGACGAGGTGAGGCAGGCTCCTAAAGTCACCGGGGCTCCATCAGCCGCTTCTCCGCCTCCGGGACCCAGCAGTGCGCAGCGGCGGCGCTGCAAGGAGTTGCGATGTGCATCAGGGACACTAGGGAGGGAACCAGCTTCGCTTTTCGCACCCCACTCCGTGTCCTCCTGAGTGCTGGTTCGCGACCTTATCCCTGTACCTTTGCATCTCTTATCCCCTGGTTCTGCCAGATGCCTGAGTTCTCGGACTCCAGAACCTAGTTTCTCCGCGTTTCTTTGTCATCCTTTCAAGAGCTTCTCTGGGCTTCACTGACGCTGCCCATTTAATAGTCTAGGGTCCTTCTGTCCACTTCGGCCCCAGTGTCTCTTGCTACCTAGCAGTTTGTGCAGTGTGCCTCCTAATCCATCCCTCTCCCAAGATATTGTAACTTGGAAGGCTCCAACGCTAGCTCCTAAGTCAGGAAATTACTCTTTTTCCTCGAGGCTTTTAACTTAGTTTCTAGGTCTTCAGCTCTGAAAGTCTGGGCTGGATGTCTTGCTCTGCTCTGCTCTTCTTTCTTGCTCTTTTGCTCCTTCTTTCTCCCACCACCTTTTCCTCCTCCTTTTCTTCCTCTATCACAGTTGACTAATGATTTTCTTGGAGGTATACTGTTTAGCTTGCAATTTGCTGATACTGGTGGAATAAGTTCTTTATTAAACATCCTTCAGTAAATATCTGCTGAAAAGAACTTTAAATTTACTTTTTAAGTTTGTATAACTTACTTCAAGAACCATAGGCGCTTAATGTGTGTGTGTGTGTGTTTATGTTTATGTGTAATACTGTATATGGTCCTAAACCTTTCTGACTGCTTCAGGCCTAACACAGTGGGGAATGGTGGAACTTGTGATGTCTGGATCCATTTGTTCACCTGTAAATTAGAGTGATTGTGTTCTTATGTAGCTAAGAAGATCTTAGTGATTTGAGAAAATGTCACTCAGCTTAGTGCTGGCTTGTTACTAAGCACATTGAATGGGAACTGACAGATTCTGGCGTTTAAAATCTACTTCTGTTGGGAGGGCACCTGCCCACTCCAAAGAAGCCACTGTTTCTTACCATTATGTCTCCTATGTATATAAACTATCCAAAAGCACCATTTTAACAGTTCTTTTAAAAAAGAAGGAAAAGAAAACAAAAAGGAAACATAGAAAAAGACTACTTTTGGGCATGCCAATTTCTGCCTATTCCATTGCCATGTTAGTTCCTGGAGTCAGGTTCATTTACTCATTTTCATGCTGTAATTACTGTGAAGAAAATTGAGCAGAGAAGTCGAAAGGGGAGGCAAATACCAGTGAAGGAGCATGCTGATGTACACAGCTGTGTTTTGGGAATAGACTATATCTAGTGCTCAAATTTGAAAGCTGCAAAAAATGAATTAAGCAACTATGACATCACTTTATAACTATAATTATTAACTCCCTTAACTACAAGTTCTTATTAGTATCCTTAGATTAAGTGACAGGTTTGCTTGCTTGGTGTGCGACAAGGTGTTGCCATTGATACACTGTAGTAATTGACAGCATTCTCAGAAGAAACCAAGTCATGAATGAAGATAGTGGCTGAATTTCACTGTCTTAGTAGCACATCTTTTGGCACTGAGATAATGAGAATAGTTTCTGCTGCAATAGCAAGTGATACATCTTTATAACATGGTATTGGGAATCAAACCCAGGGACTTTCGGTGAGCCAAATCCCCAGGCCTTTAAAAAAATAATTTGAGACTGGTTCTCGCTATGATGTCCAGGCTAGACTATAAATTGCTATCTTACTGCCTCAGCATCCTGAGTAGCTGGAATTACAAGTGTGTGCCCCAGCATCTGGCCAAATGATGTATTTTAAAGTAGATAAATCAGTGCTTCAATTTTCCAAGGTTTTTATCTGTTTTATTTTGTGTTATTATTATTTTTTTTTTCAGTACCGGGGATCAAACTCACGACTGCGTGCTTGCAATGCAGGCACTTATGCCGCTGAGCTAAATCCCCAGCTTTATCTGTTATTTTTATAAGAAAAGTTTAACCTGTGATGTGATTCTTGATGTTCTGAAGAAAATATTTTTCATGAGGCTAGTGACTATCACTTCAGTTAGGTAACGTTCAAGTGATATGTTGTTTTTCCTATTCATTTAGTTTAAAAAATTGAGTTTATTTTATTTTCATTGAAAATGGAATGTGGTAAGGAAAGGATACTTATTCTAATAGACCCATTATTCTACCTCTAATATTTTTGACAAACTATTTTTCCAGGACAAAAGTTTATAATACTTTGTTACTTAGTTTTCCTTTTGTGATTTTTATTAATACTAAGTGTAATCTTAGTGAAATGAATTTAATCTAAATGTAATGTCAATGATACTAGAAGGATGGATGTGGTAGCATATGCCTGTAATCCCAGAACTCAAGAGGCTGAGGCAGGAGGATTGCTGTGAGTTTGAGGCCAACCTGGGCTACGTAAGTGAGTTCAAGGCCAGCCAGTACTACATATGAGACTCTACCTCAAATCACCCCCCTCAAAAAACAAAATGAAAAAAAAATGCTGAGTACCATTAGTGTGATCATACTGTTTGCTTGGAAGAAGAAAAACAAAAGGTGGATGCGAGTTAGTTATAAACATTTTGCTTTGAATTCTGCATCTGTATTTTGTAGCTTGCCTGGTACATCTATACGTTTTAAGGCTGGACATTTATGTTGTCACTAAATGTAATTGCAGTTTTATATTGGATTATCTTTTTCATTTCTGTACATTTTAAATTGTATTTCTTCATATAATTTGACATAGTAATGAAATTAGACCAACCAGTTTTCAATTTGATTATTTGAAGTCTAATATACTATTAAACTTTCTCATTATTTTTGTTTATTGAATGTGTTGGTGGAAGTCTACTTTTATTTCTGTAAAATAATACAACAACTTGACAGGAATCATCAGATTTCAGAAAATTTAGAAAGGGTGTGAAAAATTGAACAGCCCTAGAGAAAACATCTCAAAATCAGAAATAAGAAAACTTATGACTTTCTCAAGTTAGAGATATTAATAGCAATAACATTTTTAGAAGGTATTAATTCATTTAGTTCTTTATTATATAAAATCCACTGAGTGCCTTCTGTGTGGCAAGGCTGTGTATTAGACATAGTGATAAAACTTATAAGCATGATCTCCCCTCTTGTGGAATACCACATTACTTGTATTCTGCCAGCGGATACGGAGTCATAAACAAGTAAAAAAATGAAAAAGATCCCCAGAAATTATAATAAGAACAAGTATGGGAATATGAGACAGAAAAGTAGGAAGAATTACTTTAAGCAAGGGTAGACAGAAAAAGACTCAGTGATGGTTTATTTTATTTATTTATTTTTGTCTTCTTTTTGGAGGTGGATGGATCTAGGCTATGTGAATATTGATTAAGAATGTGTGATAACTGGATTCATTCACTGATTAGTATAGCATATTTTTGGGTGTGGATAATGGGAAGATCCATCCTGAGTGTTGATGGCACCATCTAAAGGGCTCGAGGCCTGGATGGGATAAAAGTACACAAAGCTTGCTGCTTGCTGTTTTATGCATGTGTTGCCATGGACTGTTTCTCCTCTCCCATGCCTCTCTGCCTTGTTGCCCTGTCTTGGAACGAGCCAACCACTAACCAAACCCTCCATAAACTGTGAACAAAAGTAACCTTTCTTCCTTTAACTTGTGGGTGCTGGGCACTCTGTTCCAGCAACAAAGACGTAACCAGGACAAGAAACCAGATAATTTTAAACTTCTGTTTTGGATTTGTTTTACTCAACATTATTGTTTCAAGATGCATCCATTTTCCTACAAATGACTCAGATTTCTCCTTCTTTATGGCAAAGTAATACTCCATTGTATTTAAATACATTTTCTTTATCAGATCATCACTGATGGGTAAATAGGCCTCTTTCAAGATTTAGGTGTTAGAAACTCTCCTGCTGTAAATGTGGGTATGCATATGTTTAGTTTTTTGAGGAATCTCCCTGCTGAATTCTGTATTGGTTGTACTAGATTATATTCCCACCAACAGTGTAGAAGTGTTACTTTCTTCTCACAGTCTTATCAGCATTTGTTGTTATGTGATTTATTGATAATAGCCATTCTTTCTGGATAAGGTAGAATCGAATCGCAGCATTTTTAAATTTACATTTCTGTAGTGGTCAGTGATGAACATTTCTCCCTGTATTTATTGGCCATTTGTACTTCTTCTGAGAAGTGTCTGTTTATTTTTATTGCCCATTTTAGGGGGATGATTTATTTATTTATTTATTTGACATTAAAACCAAACAAAATAAAACAATGAAAGCAATACAGGACTTCAAAACAAAATAATGAGAAATCAACATTGGCTACCATAACACATTGTGTTGTCTTCAAGGTAGCCCTCCAGACCATCAGACATAGTAAAACTAAATAAAAACAAAAAAGAATAAAACAAAGCAAAACAATACAGTTCAAAACAAGATAATAGAAAATTAACAATGACTACCATAATGTATCTTATTACCTTAAAAATCACCACCCAGACCATTAGACATAGATGTGTAAAATTAACCAAAAATTACAAGAACTAAATTGAAATTTCAAGTGTTTGATAAATTTTTGTTGTGTCTGTGCCTCCTGAACTTGTTCTGGGTGAGCTGGAGGTCTAAGATTGTGTTTTGCTCCTTAGTCTTGACATTTGCCTGTTTCCCTGAAGCAGCCCATTGCTACATCCTGGGCATTTCCTGCATTGGCTGCCAGTCCCTCAGTGTAGGGGACTGGGCCAAGTACCTGTGTTTCTCCAATACAGGGTTCCTGGTGGTGAGACCTGGGGTGATGATTCACAGATGCTCCCCCAATAGTGGAAGGGCCTTGGGGTATTGCTTCTTTGGGCCAGTGCCCGGCTCTCGGGCTGCTGCTGCAGGGCCTTGAGGCATGAAAAAATACCATGTTTCTTACCCATTCTGTGGTTGATGGGCAATCTACCCCTGCTTTTTTCTGGGTTCCTGTCACATAGAGTATATTTTCTCTCCTTTGTGTTTCAGTCTATGCATTTCCTTTTCAGTTAAATGTGTTTCTTCTGTACAGCATATTGATGGATTTTGTTTCTTCATCTACTCTGCCTGTGTTTCTTTTTGTTGATGAATTGAGGCCATTTACATTAATGGTTATGACTGATACATATTGGCTTGCCTTTATCATGTTTTTCTGCTGTTGGTTCCTTACTTTTCCCCTCTGTTTAATTACTTGCCCTGCTTGGTGATTTCTTTCTGTTGTTGTTCTTGAAAATGTGGTCATTTTTATCTCTTTCTAGAGTATCTTTCAGTATTCTTTGTAGGGTTGGTTTGGTGGTCATATATTTGTTCAGTTGTTCTTTGTCATGGAAATATCTTATTTCTTCATTGATTTTAAAAGATAGTTTTGGGCCATTTGTGGACCTGGAGTAGAGAGAACAAAGGACACATCAGTGAGTAAGCAGGCCCAGTCTGGGAAGCAGCACCATGGGAGGCAGCACCTGCCTGACTGGAAAAACCAGACCCCAGCCCATTCTGGCATGTGGGCTGGCAAACAAGTAGTAGCATATTTCCATCCTCCCCATATCTTCACCCCCACCCCTGCCATAGGTGACCCTCTGGTCGGGAGAAACACGTGCTGTGATAATAGCTATGGAGGTATAATTTGATTTGATGCCTGTGGTGCTTTGGTGTTTCACTAAAACTGCAGGTCTAGGGCCAGTGGTCAGATTACAGGTTCAGAGGACAGTGGTACACAGTGTGGCATCTAGTAGGGGTTCTCCTTCTGAGGGTTGCAGCCATTTTTGATTCCCTATGGTCTTGTTTTGAAAGTCCTATATTGTTTCCATTGCTTTGTTGTGTTGACTTTTACTCTCTTTTGTCTGATTATTTCAAATCCGATGATAGGAGCAGCCATTTCAAAGATAACAAGATATATTATGGTAGCAATTTTGGACTTACTATAGGCTTGTTTTGAAGTTCTTTATTGCATTCATTGTTTTGTCTTTATTATTTTTATTCTGTTATGTTTGATTTTTACTATATCCAAGTTATCTGTAGCTATTTTGAAGACATCAAATGCATTATGGTAAGTGTTGCTAATTTTGTAATATTTTTAGACCTGTATCTCTTACACTAGTTTGTTTTGATTGGTTTTACTCTGTTTTATCCTCTTTAAAATAAAATTAAAAAATAGTTTTGTAAGATACATAAATCTGGGTTGGAATTTGTTTTGTTTCAGGACTTGAAATACTTCACTCAAAGCTCTTCTTGACTTGATGATTGGTGTTGTGAAGTCTGCATGATTCTGATGGGATTTCCTTTATAGTTGATTTGATTCTTTTCTCTAACAGATTTTAATATTCTGTTCTTGAGCTGAATTTCCAGGATCTTGATTATTATATGTCTGGTTTTAGACTTACGTTGGTCATGGCTAATTGTAGTTCTATATGCTTCACTTATCTGTATGTCAGGTCCTTTTCCCATACTTGGGAAGTTTTATGATATTATTTGTGTAAATAGTCTTTATTTCATTTGTGTTGATGCCTGCATTTTTACTGACAGCTGTCATTCTTAAATTATTTTTGTTTGTATCTTCTTGCAGCTATTGAGTTATTATTTCCTGGTTCTTTGCTATTTTTATGAGAACTTTCCTTTCATGATCATTAGCTTCAATCCTGTCTTCAAGGTTTACTCAAGTGGTTACCCCAGCTTTCAGGTGAGTTTTTAATTTTCTGAATATCTCTTTGAATCTGTTTCATGCATTCTAATTCTTTCATATGTCATTCATTCAAGGTTTCTATCATTTTCCTATACTTCTCTTTTTTAAAAAATCTGTTTTCTTTACATATGCTCAGCAATTCTTTCATTATGGTTGTTATTTTTTCTCTTTTGTCTGATATATTTCTGATCTGATTTCTTTTATGGAAAAGTTGTTTATTTACTTCAGTTTCTATTATTTTAGAAATTTCAGGTGTGCAGATTCCAATGTCTTCTGTCTTTGTCTCTTAGATTTGTTCTGTGTGGGCTGAAGGTCTGAGATTGTTTTTTTTTTTCTTCATCTTGACATTTTTCTGGGTTCTTCCAGTCCAACCAGTTGTGGCATCCCAGGCACTTCCTGCATTGGCTGCCCCTTTACTGTGTAGGGGAATGGGCTAGGTGCTTGATTTCCTCTGAACCTAGATTCCTTAGGGAGGCATGGGTCACAGGTCAGCCTTTTCAAGACCTGTGTGGTTACATCAAAGCTTCTCTGATAATGGTAGGCACGTGTGTGCATGGCTGACTACTTCTCCCCACGCATACTGGCTACAAGTGGGAAGGTTCAATGGTGAACAGGCCTTTTGTTTTGAGAGGTTAATTTTTTTGAGTTCTTTATATATCTAGATATTAATTCTCTGTCTGAGGAGTAGCTGGCAATTTTTTTTCCCCATTCGGTAGTTTGTATCTTTACTCTATTGGTTGTTTCCTTTGTTGTGCAGAAACCTTCAATTTGATATAATCCTTGTCTTAGTTACTTTTCTCCTTTCTGAGACAAAATGCCCAACACCCACAAGACAAAGGAGGAATGATTTACCTGGCTCACAGTCTGTAGTGGCCTCAGTACACAGTCAGCTCGCTTCAAGGCAGGGCAGCTTCACAGAAAAGAGGAATTCATGGCAGGCCAAAGACAGCAAAAGCAATAAAGGAGAAGGAGTTATTTTTGTGTTTTTGAGAGGGTCTCACTGTGAGTTCAGGCTGGCCTTGAGCTCACTTTGTAGTTCAGGCTGGTCTCCAAGGCACAACCATCCTGTTGCCTCAGCCCCTTGAATGCTGAAATTGTGATGGGTATTTTTAGATGCGGATTGCCTGGGTTAAGGAATATCAACAAAACCTGGTAAAAATTATTTTGCTTAGGTCTGTTTCCAGGGATTAGTTTGTGAGTCTGGGTGGAGTAGGTGGGGAAGAACTTCCCACAATGTAGGCAGGCGCCATCTAATTTCCTGGAGAGAACCAATACTGAAAGTGAATTGGTCTGTCTTCCCGAGCTGAGAGAGACTTTTTCTGCTGCCTTGCACATCAGAACTCCAGACTTGCTGAGCTTTGGACTTGGGATTTAGAACTTAAATCAGTGCCCTCTTGGATTCTCAGGCTTTGCCCTCCCTTGAACTGAGACTTATACCAGAGGTTTTCCTGGTTTTGAGGTCTTCCAATTTGGACTGTGCCACACTCCTAGCATCCCTGGAAGTCTAGCTTGCAGACAGCCACCTGTCATGGTTTTCCTCTGATGCTGTAATTGTGTTAGCCAGTTCCCTGAATAAATCCTCCTTTATGTATCTATATGAATATAGTATTGGTTCTGTCTCTTTAGAGAACTCTGACAAATACAGCCTCTCAATGAAAGTTATATTTGAACTGAGACCTAAAAAAGAAGAGACAATGGGCCTACTTGGTCGAGATCTGGGATGAAATTCCCAAGAGAATGCTCCTGCTGTGAGAAGAGCAAAACCAAGGTTTTGAGGCAGGCAAACATTGTTACGGGTTTATTGAGAACAGAAAAAAAGGCACGGTGGCCAGATCCTAGTGATCTAGGTGGGAAAGGGGTTAAAGAAGGTGTTACAGAATTTAGAAGGAATCAGATAGTCGATAAGTAGAGCTTGAAGTTCCTGAGAAAGAATTTGCATTTGACTCTCAGAACATTGAGAAGGCATCGAACAATCTTTCTGAAACAAATTAGCCTGTGGAACTTAGAAAATGTTTTCCAGATGATAAATAGAATGTCTAACTACTCCAATATTTAAGAATTAAAAATTATTCAATAAGCATGCTAAATATATATTTGATTGTTTTTCTTTTCCCTACTCAGGTAAATGGATGAAGAAATGGGAACTCTTAAGGTGGGTATGTTAAAAAGTGTATTAGAAAGCAAGTTAAGAAAGATAAGAAGAAAATGGCAAGTGAAGAAAGGTGGCAAAAGTAAATGAGATCCCAAACACAAAACCTTTTTTTTTTTTGGTACCAGGGATTGAACTCATGACTGCGTACTTGCAAAGCAGGTGTTTATGCCACTGAGCTAAATCCCCAGCCCCTATAAAACCTTTTAACTCATTTTTATTATTGCTATCCCACATTCATTCTTGAGTATTGCCAATATTAAATGATATATAGTGTATGTAGACTATTGCCTGTCTAAAAATCTGGACATTTCTGAATTTGGACCACATGTGGCACCAAGGTTTTCAGATAAAAGTATATGTACCTTACAGTAAAGTGTTTAAATCAAGTCTTGTACATGGTAAAGTGTTGCTATGATTGAGGGAGATTAGTGAGGTAAATACATTATCTTTTCCAATACCCTACTCATTACAGTTACTATGTAAGTTGTTACCATGTAAATACATGCTGATTTATTCGCACATTTGTTCTGAATGAAGAGGCCTGTCCTCATATCACAAGAAAACAAATTGGCAAAGTAGTATGATTGAGATGAGCCAAGACTTGAGTTTGTCAGTCCTATACTTGGACTAAGAGTATTTTTTTTTTGTTTTTTCTTTTGGTATTCAAACAAACCATGGCTCTTTAGGATAACACGGTCTTTTATTAGGGTCATGAAATTGAGTGAAGAACCCATGTGACATATAGTTCACAAGGCCTGACATTGTTGTAATGTTACATTACTGCTAGATTAGAAAGACAAGAGAGGAACTCCAGTGGTGCAGTCAGTTAGCACACGGTATTTATACAGAAAGATGAGGAAGTGGTGATGAACCTATGGCATATGTGCCACAGTAGGCTATTTCTTTCATTAAAAGCTCTAAAAAGTTCACTGTCACAGCTGTAGTGGATAGTGATTAAGAGAAGGTCATCATAATGTGTGAATAATGTCTTCACAGTGAAAAAGGATGAAACAGTTGGAATATTTTTTGTTTGGTCTCACTTTTAAAACCTGATGTATTTTTCAGTAGTTCTCAACACAATTTGTATTTTCATTCTGGGATAATTCTTAATGAGATGGCAGTATAGTTCAGTGGTTAAAATCTTGGGTCCTGGAATCATATGTTTGTGTTTAAATCTTGACTCTGCTTCTTATCAGCAGCGTGATATTGGATAACTCATTTAATCTCTCTGAGCTTTGAATTTTCCCCTGTAAATTATGTTATCTGTTTGTTTTATAAATTGAATGAAGTAATGCACATAAAGTGTTAGGCACAGTTGATACCATCTACTAAACATCACTATTCTTACTAAATATTTTCTTTATTAGTGACTAAAATAGTTGAAAACTTGAGATATACTTTAGGAACTTTGCCACTGATATTATCAAGTAGAAATGTAAGGGAAAATCTTAGATCATTAGAAAATATTATCTTAATACCAGCTGGAATGCTATTTTTTTGAATGTGTATCTTTTAAATGGTGAGTAGACAGTTTATAAGTAATACAAGTTTTTTGGAACATAAGAAAGTTTGTGGCAAATGAATGAATTATTATTTAACCAAGTATAGCATCTCACTGCATGAAAGAGAAATTGCAGTTTTTATAGTTAATCCAGTATATATTTCAATATGATCCAGCTTGTTTTTAAGAGAAATTTAAATCTTAATATTCATTTTGAGGAAAAAGAAAATGCAGGAAAATGTATAGTACAGTGTTGTCTTTTAAACATGAAAAGTTTTGGTCTTCTGATAATCAAAGGGATCACAAAATTTCCTGATTTAAAGAGAAATTTAAATCTTAATATTCATTTGAGGAAAAAGAAGATGCAGGAAAATGTATAGTACAATGTTGTTTATTAAACATGAAAAGTTTTGGTCTTCTGATAATCAAAGGGATCACAAAATTTCCTGATTTACCTCCCAATTGGTCCAGAGTTCAAGTCTCCACAGAAGAAAATACTGAAGTAATAGTTGAGCTGTTGCATAAAGGAATAATTCTGTTTGAATAATATTTTTCTGTAGATTTTGAGTCTTGTATTATAGCAGCATATCAAACAATACTTTAAAATGATAAAATCCAATAGCAGTTTTGATAAATGAATGGATAATTCTAACTGTGGTATTGAGAGCAGCGTTGGGCATTGGAAGATAGTCTATCCTTTGAGTCAGAAGTATATGAAGCTACCAAACTTGTCTTCTAAATAATTTTCTTTGGTCCCAAGGTCAGATAAATAAGACAGAGGTAATCTTTGGGAAGACAGGTTGACTATGATATACTACAGGTACATAGGAGGGACAACTGGTGACACACTAGTTATATACTGTATATTTGCAAGTTTTTGCAACAGTTACTAAGATAAGGTGCTTAAAAACTTTAGCTCACTATGTTAATGATACATACTGTTATTAGCAACATCACTTGCATTTATAAGTAATTATCATTATTAGTATCATTTTTAGGTCAAAAGGTAGTGTTCAAAAGCTGAGAATACGGCTCAGTAGTAGAGCACTTGCCTAGCTAATGTGAAGCTAAGACACTGCAAAAGAAAGAAATAGATTTACTCTACCCTTAGTTAAGTAGCCTAAATAGTAAATGAAGATACCCTTTGTTTATAAAGCATCTTTCTTTTAAAGCATAGTTAACTTTCCTCGTTTATTTATTCCTGTGGAATTAAGCAGCTGGTAGAAGGGTCATGCCATGTGAGGTGGAGCTAGGAGTAAAATGCCCTTGGTTTTGAATCCAGTGCTATTATAGATATGAAAAAGCTCTTCAGCCAAGAGGATCCTTTAATATCTCGCATTTAAATTGATGAGGTGAACCCAAAATTCAGTAGTAGATATACCAATCATATTTCTAGCCTGTACACTTTCTTAAAAAATTTGTTATATATTAAAATGAGTTTTGGCTTTATGAAGGAATTTTAGATGTTTTTGGCTTTATATGGATGCAGTATTAATTTAAATATCCGTTGACTAGCATTTGGTTAAAACTTACATATAAAGCACTGTAATAGGAGAGATAATATAGCCAATGTTCTAAAATAATTTACAATGTAGCTAGAGACAACAAAATCTCCAAGTAAGTTGATAGCTAATGTTAATGGAAATTAGTACCAAATTAGTATACCACTTGCCATGAGTCTGACACAATTCCAAATACTTTCTGAGCATTAATACATTAGAACAATAATAATTCTGTAAGTTTGGGACTGTTTTCACTGCTCACACATGAACAAACTGAAGCACAAGAAGTTTAGAATGCTTGATAATATCCTGTACCCTACAACCCAGTAAGTGGAAGAACTAGGGCCTTGAACCTGTGCTTTTAACCACAAGACTTCTTTTCATTTTGTCTCTGACAAGGACATTATATAAGAGAGAGTATGATAACTAAAATTGACATGTATACAAAAAAAAAGACAGGGATAGAGAGGAGAGGATGGGAAGGGGAAGGGAATAAAAACAGGAATTAAGTGGGCTGGAGATATAACTCAATGGTGCAAATGGCTGCTTGGCAAGTGCAATGTCCTGAGTTTGATACCCAGTACCAAGAAAAAATAAAAATAAAATAAAAAATAAAGGAACTAAAATGTGCTATGTACATGTACCAATTTTGCACAAGGAATGTAAAGATTATGTACTGCAAACATGTACTAATAAAAGAAAATAAAAAACAGATTTGGAAGAAATATGGAGAAACAATCATACAAGGGTAGTGGGAAGATATTTTGAAGAAGGCACTTTTGAAGAGGCCTTATTGAAAAGCAAGAAAAATATTTCTGAACATTTTAATAACCAGAGATATGTGTACATATGTACATATGTATTCCTGCTTGTTTGCACATGTGTATGTTTATTTAACATGTGATTTTAAGAATATAATTGACATAGGATATAGTCCAACCACTTGAAGTGTACAAAGTTCAGGGGATTTTAGTACATTTACTGAGTTATGCACCTGAGACTACAATACATGTAAGAACATTTTCATCAACATACAAAAGAGAAACATGTTTAAAAACAATATGGCTGCAGAAAAGATGGAACTAGAATGCGTGTGGGTACTATATTACTGCTTCTCTATCAAAATGTTCATAGAACTGTGCTCGGTATAACTCAGACCTTACTGCTGTTCTTTTTTAGTCTAGCTCCAAATCGTTTTATTTTATGTTATTTTTTTCTGGGATTCGAACTCACGACCTTACACTTGCTAGGTAGATGCTATGCTGCTGAGCTATGTCTCTGGACCTCCAAATCATTTTAGAACTCTTATTTAAAGTTTCATTTTTATCAGTGACTGCTATTTCAAATTATACATTTATCTGATTTTGAACTCTTAATCCAAATAGATTATAAAAATTTGCTTATTATGTATTTGCCTAAAAGTATTTTTATTTTAAAGAGAAAAAAACCAATAAAAATGATACAGAATTTCAACACAAGAAAATAGGAAATTAACAATAGCTAATTTATTGCATATTCTTATCTTCAAAGTAGTTGCTCAGATTACAAGATATAGGCATGCATAATTGAACAAACAATTTAAGCACAAACTTTTTTTCAATTAACTAAAAGAAAATAGTATAACTATCTTAGCAATATTTTGTGTATATATATATGTTTTTTTCTTTTCCCTTGTTTTCTCCTTTCACCTATCCCAGCTGTTCTTTCCTTTTGAGCAGTTTCTTTCACTTTTTCAATATCTATTGTAGATTCTGAATCTTAATTAGTTTTCAGTTTCTTACATTCAGGAGACAATATGATGTTTACACGTGCAAGTCTGATTTATTTCAGTTATGAGTATGGTCTCCAGTTTCATTCATTTACGTATAAAACCCTCAAGTTTATCCATCTTTATAACAGACTAGTACTCCATTATATAAAAATATCACATCCGTTTTATTCATTCCTCAGTTGATGAGCATTTGGCTTGTTTCTAAGATTTAGCTATTATAAAATATGCTGCTATAATCATGTGTGTACATGTATCTCTGTGGCATGATGGTATGCAGTATGTGGTATGTGGTAGATACGTAGAAGGACAATAGTTGTATTGAATGAGACCTCCAATCCTAGTTTTTTGAGGAAGCTCCATACTGATTTCCACAGTGGTTATACCAGTCTACACCCCCAGCAACAGTGGAGAGGGGTTCCATTTTACCCACAGCCCTGCCAGCATTTTTTATTAGTTTATTTCTGGATGGTAACCATTCTTTCTAGGTGAGATGAAATCTCAGTATTGTTTTACTTTGCATCTTTCAAATGACCAATGATGTTGAACATTTTTTCATATGTTTATTTGCCATTTGCATTTCTTCATCTGAGAAATGTGTATTCATCTCGGATGCCCATTTGTGGATTGGGTCCTTGAATTTGGGGATCTGATTTTTTTCAGTACTTCATATATTCTTTTTTTATTTAAACAGAAAAAAAAAACAGAAAAAAGGTAGAAATATTACAGAATTTCAAGAAAAGAAGATAAACAGTAAGAAATCACTAGTTGATAAATTACATATTGTTCTTTTAGAAATAGTTTTTCAAGTTACAAAGTTAAAGCACACAAAGTGGACACTCAAGCAGTGAGAGTGCAAACAGATCTGTTCAACAGTCCAACAAGAACCTAGAAATATGGTTATCAATCCCACACACCTAAACATACATGCAGCTATATCTTTTATAGCACTTCCTCTTTTTTTACAATAGCAATTATACATTTTAAAACTTTTATTTAAAGAGAAGAAAAAAAAAGCAAACCAGGAAAAAGGGTAGCAACAATACAGATTTCTAAAAGAAAGAAAGAAAAAGAAAGAAAAAAAAGGAAAATGAGAAAAAGCCCCACTAAGAAATCAGTAATTTATAAATTACATACAGTCATTCTGGGTGTAGTGGTTCAAGTTACAAAGTTAAAGGGTACTTAGTAAACATTCCAACAGTCAGACTACAAACAGTTCTGCTCAAAGATCCAACAAAGATTCAGCAATATGGTCATCTATTTTACACATTCAAACATACATGCAGTTATATCCCTTAGAGCACTTTCTTTTCCTCTCTTTTTTACAATAGCAATTACACATTTTGGTTTTATTACTCTTCTAGTTCTTATTTACTTTTTACACTAGAGACACAATATGATATTTATAAATATGATTCTTATTTATTTCACTAATGAGGATAGTCTTAAGTTGTCTCCATTTACCTATGAAGGCCTCAAGATCATCCTTTTTATAGCTGAGTAATATTCCATTGTATAAAAATGCCACATCTTTTTCATCCACTCTGCAGTTGATGGGCATCTTGGTTGTTTATAGGATTTAGCTATCACAAATGGTGCAGCTATGAACATGGGTGCACATATATCACTGTGGTATGAACTTTTCAGTTCTTTGGGGAAAATACCAAGGAGGGGTATAGCTGGATTGAATGGGGCTTCCAATCCTAGCCTTCTGAGAATTCTCCATATGGATTTCCATAATGGTTGCACCAGTCTACATTCCCACCAATAGTGGAGCAGTGTTCCTTTTTCCCCGCAGCCTCGCAAACATTTGTTATCAGTTGATTTCAGTACTTTGTATATTCTAATAGAAATACTTTATCTGAGGAACAGTAGGCTATAAGTTTTTTCCCACTCTGTGGATCTTTCTTTTTACTCTGTTGGTGATTTCTTTTGATGTGCAAAAATTTTTAATGAGATCCCAGTTATTGATTCTTTGAAGTAATTCTTGTGTAGTTTGGTTTTTGTTCATAAACTCTCTGCCTGGCCCTATGTCTTAAAGATTTTTACCTACATTCTCTTAAAGTAGGTTTAGGGTTTCTGTCTTAAGATTTGGAACTTTGAATCATTTGGCTTTAATTTAGTGCATGGTGATAAACATGGGTCTAGTTTTAATCTTCAGCATATAGAAAGCTAGTTTTTCCAGCACCATTTATTAAAGAGGCTATCTTCTTTATAGTGAACATATTTTACCCCTTTGTCAAAGTTAAGGTGACAGAGTGAATTTCAAGTTGTGTTTATGGTCTTCTAATCTGTTGCACTGATGCTCAGTTCTGTTTTTTTGCCAGTACCATTCTGCTTTTATCAAAGTAGCTTTGTAGTGTAATTTTAAGTCAGGGATTGTGATGTCTTCTGCCTTGCCTTTGTTGCCCAAGACTGCGTTTCCTATTTTCAGTGTTTTCTGTTTCCAAATGAATTTTAGGATTATTTTCTCTCGTTCTGTGAGATATGCTACTGGTGTTTTGAATGGGATTGCATTAAATCCCATTAAATCCCAGTTTTGTGAATTTGGCCATTTTCAGAATGTTTATTCTTCCTATTCATGAGCATGGGATACTTTTCCATTTTATTGCATCCTCTTTGATTTCTTTTTTTCAGAGTGCTGTAATTTTCCAATGTATAGATCTTTTATTTCCTTTATTAGGTTGATTTTTTAAGTATTTTATTTTTTATATGCTATTGTGAAGAATGTGGTTTCCCTAATTTCTCTCTTAGTGAGATTGTTGTGTGTGTGTACAAGAAAACTATTGATTTTTAAGTGTTGACTTTGTATCCAGGTGTTCTACTGAATTTGGTTATTAATTCTAGAATCTTTTGGTGGAAATTTTGTTGTCTTCTATGTAAAGTATCATGTCATCTGTGAAAAATGACAGTTTAATTTCTTTGTTTCTTCTCCTTATTTTATTTCTCCCTCTCTTGTCTAATTGCTCAGGCTAATATTTACAGTATGATATTGAATAGGAGTGTTGATAGTGGACATCCTTGTCTTGTTCCTGATTTAAAGTGAAAGCTTTCAGTATTTGTCCATTTGGTATGATGTTGGCTGTTGGTCTGTCATAGATGGCCTTTATCATACATAGGTAGAGATCATCTATTCTGGTTTCTTGTAAGGTTTTTTTTATTTAAATCATGAATGAGTGTTGGACTTTGTCAAAGAGTTTTTATGCATCTATTGAGATAATACTGTGATTTTTGCCTTTGGCTCTGTAGATATGGTGTATTACATTTATTGATTTGTGTATGTTGGAACATTCTTGTATTCCTGGGTTGAATCCCAACTGATCATGAAGTGTAATCTTCCTGCTGATTTGCTGCATTCTGTTTGCTAGTATTTTTTGAGTATTTTGCATCTATGTTCATTGGGTAGATTGGCCTGTAGTTCTCTTTTTTGGTTGGGTCTTTCTCTGGTGATATCAGAGTGGTAATACTTGCCTCTAGTAATGAGCTAGGGAGAATTGTTTCTCTTTGATTTTCATTAAAGTGTTTCAGTGGCATGGTGTTAAATTTTCTCTAAATTTCTTATAGAATTCAGCAGTGGATCCATCAGGACCTGTTCTATTCATAACTGGTAAATTTTAAATTATGCTTTCAATTTCATTAAGTGGTATTGGGTTATTCAGAATTTTTATTTCTTGTTTTGTAATTCATGCATATCTAAGAATCTGTCCATTTTTCTTTGTTTTCTATCCTATGCATTAAAGCTTTTTGAAGTAGGTATTGATTATCCTCTATATTTCTATAGGATCCATTCTGATTTCACCCTTTCATTCCTTATTGCATGAATTTGAGTTTTTTCTTTCCTCAGTTCGATAAGTTTGGCTAGAGTTTTATTCATTTTGTTTATTCTCACAAAGAACCAATTCCTCAATTCACTAATTCTTTGCATTGTTTTCTTGGTTCAATTGTGTTAATCTCTGCTCTGATCTTTAAAATTTCCTTCCTTGTATGGGTTTTGTGTTTGACTCACTCTTTTTTTTTTAAGATGCTTGTGATGCAGCATTAGGTTGTTTATTTATGCTCATTCTTTTTTTCTGATGTGAGAATTCACCACTATATATTTCCCTCTTAGGACAGTTTTCATCACATCCCACAGGTTTTGTTAAGTTGTATTTGAATTTTTGGGTGGTTGTAGATATTGTTTTATTTTTTCTTTGAATTTGTCTGTGACTCACTGGTTGTTCATGAGGGTGTTATTTAATTTCCATGTGTTTATGTAGTTTTTTCAGTTTTTTTGAAATCCATTTCCAATTTTCTTGCACTATGGCTGGATAATATGCATGGCATAATTTTAGTTCCATGGCATTTACTTAAGCATGTCTTACGGGCTAGTATATGATCTATTTTAGACAACTTCCAGTGTTAGCTTAGAACAATGTGTATTCTGATGTTGGATAGAAACTCCATAAACATCTACCAAATGCATTTTTTCACAGATTTGGTTGAGCTCTATTTCTTTGCTAATGTTTTTGTTTAGTTGCTCTCTTTGTGACAATGGAGTATTAAGAGACTTCCATTACAATCGTGTTATTGCTTATTTTATTTTTGTGTCTATTAATATTTGTCTCATATACTTGGCTACTCTTGTATTTGATATATACATATATATATATATATATATATATATATATATGATTCTTCCCTTTTCTTCTTAAATTTTTACCCTAACAAGTATGTAGTGACATTCTTTATCTCTTTTCATTATTCTCAGTTTCCAGTTAACATTGTCTGTAAAGAATAGGTACTCTTGCTCTTTTCTGAGTTCCTATTGCACAGAGTATTGTTTTCCATCCTTTACCTTTTAGTCTATGACTTTCTTTTTTAGTTAAATGTGTTTCTTTTATTCAGCATATTGTTGGATACTGTTACTTGATCCATTCTGCAAGTTGGTTTCTTTTGATTGGTGAATTTAGGTCATTTACATTGATGGTAATAACTAGTATGCATTTTCTTGCCTTTGTCATGTTATTTTCCTGATGTTGGTTCCCTACTTTTCCCCACTGATTAATTGCTTGCCCTTCTTAGTTGTTTCTTTCTGCTGTTGTTCATGGAACTGTAGTCATTTTTTTTCTTGGTGTAGATTATTTTTCAATATCTTTGTTGTGTTGGTTTGGAGTCACAAATTTCTTCAGTTGTTCTTTGTCATGGAAGTATTTTATTTCTCCATTAATCTTCAAATATAGTTTTACACTTGGACCCAGACCTCCAATGTGGAGGGCAGGCTGCTTCCATGCCTGTGCCTACATCTGCCTGCCAGCACCGTCTTGCCCATGGACCCAGACCTCCAGCATGGAGGGCAGGCCACACCTGTGCCTGCACTTGCACCCACCCACTGGAACCGTCCTGCCCTCAGACCCCAACCTGACCTCCAGAACAAAGGGTGGACTGCTCCCACGCCCGGGCCCACACTCGCCTACTGGTGCCATCCAGCCCTCAAACCTGGACCTCCAGTGCAGAGGGTATGCCGCTTCTGCACCTGCACCTGTGCCTGCCAGTGTTGTACTGCCCTAAGACCTGGACTTCCAGTGTGGAGGGTAGGCCATTTCCGCACCTGCACCATCCTGCCCTCAGACTCAGACCTTGAACGTGGAGGGCAGGACATTTCTGTGCCCATACCCACCAGCTGGTGCAGCCCCACCCTTGGGGACTGCCTGGATCTAGTATTGCTTTTGATCTTCAGCTGCCACTCCTCCCTCCAGAACCTTGAAATGCAGTGGATTGGCTGTGCTGGGTTGATGGAAGACTCAGTGGCCACTCATCCAGATAGGAGACCTCAGAGGTTTTCTTCTACTGTGGTGAATTTGCCCCTAAAATATATATCTTCAGTAGATAGACAGGAGCTATGGTGAGGTTTCCTCCAGCTGTAGAACCTTGGGGAGCTTGGCAACAGTGTGGGTAAGTCTTTCCTCCATACAGAGAACATCAGGTGGGTTGAGGGGTGTGCCAATAAGGTCTCCCCCAACTTGGAGAAAATTAAAAGGGCCTCTGTGACACTCAGTGACACAGTGGGGTTCCAGCTGAGACAAACAATATAGACAGGGAGATCTGGTGACCTGGAACAACCTGAAGACATAGCAACAGTAGGAACTAAGGGTTGACATACATCAATACCAGGCTAGTGAGCCTAGGAAGAATATAGGACTCATCCAAAAGGCACTGCAGGAGGAATTTAAGAGACTGGCCCTCCTCTTCACTGTGGAACTCAACACCTGGACAAACATCAACCACGGAGTGGGACCTTAAGATACACACTACTGACAGTTGAGACAGTGGGATTGAAAGACCAAATAGTAGTCCAAAAGGTGAAAATGACAAAATGAAAGAGAAAAATGCAATCTAAAACATCTAGTCCATTGGGAGCAAGTACAGGAGACATTGAAATAGAGGACTTTGAAAGTCATACATCTGAAATCTCTGAAAAGATAGCAAGTGAAATAAAGAAACAAATCCATGAAGCTATATAGGAAATCAAATTAGAAATAGTTTCTCAGGTAAAGACAGAAATGACAACCTTAGTAAAGGAGTTTCTCAGCATAGCTAGAGAAGAAAAAGATTAAAAAAAGTACGGGAGCATGGTAAACTGATTGAAACCTTGAATCAACAATATAGAAAACAAGAAGAATGCATGAAACAAACTCAAAGAGATAGCTAAGAACTAAAAAATTGTACTGAAAGCAGGCAATACCATTTAAATGAAGCTGAGCATAGAATTTCAGACCTTGAGGACAGGATCACAATTAGTGATCATGAAAGGATAGAATGTTTAAAAATAACAAAGCAGCACAAAATGACAATTCAGCAACTTTAAGATGATGCCAAGAGAAACAATATAAAACTAATAGGCATCAACGAAGGTGCAGGAGTCATTGTGAATGACATTGATAAAGTATTCACAGAAGTAATAGCAGAAAATTTCCCAAACATGGTGAAAAATATGATATGCAGATAGGTGAGGCATATAGAATGCCAAAAAATTACAACCAACATAAAGCCACACCCAGACATATTAATAATTAAGATCCCAGACATACAGCATAAAAATAGAATACTAAAAGTTGTTAGAGAAAAGACACAATTCACCTATCAACGAAAGCCTATTAGAACCACGAAAGACTTTTCAGCACAAATCAGCAAGAAGAGCTTGGAGTGAAGTATTTCAAGTCCTGAAAGAAAACAACTTTCAACACAGATTGATGTACCCAGCAAAACTGTCTTTCAAATTTAGTGTAGAAACAAGATACTTCCATGACAAAGAACAACTGAAGAAATTCATGTCCCCAAAACCAACCCTATAAAGAGTACTGAAACACATACTAGATAGAGATAAAAATGACCACAATTTTCAGAACAAAAAATAGAAGGAAATTACCAAGTAGGGCAAGCAATTAAACAAGGGGAAAAAGCAGAAAACCAACAGCAGGAACATAATATGAAAAAGTAGAGACAGTACCTATCAGTTATATCCATCTATGTAAGTGGCCTCAATTCACCTATTAAAAGAAATAGATTGACACTGGGCCCTGCCCATGCTCCAGATGCTGGGCCTGCCTGCATGCCTTCCCACCCCGGGCCACTCCCGGCCATGTCATGCAGAGGAAGAACACCAGGCCCTGCCCCTGCCTGGACACCGGACCTGCCTGTGTGCCTTCATGCCCTGCCACACTGCAGCCCTACGGAGAAGGCTGCTGAGCTCTACCCCTGCTCGCGGCACTGGACCTGCCTGAGTGCCTTGGCGCCTTGAGCTGCTCCTGGCCACTGCCATGGGAAACAGGAACACCAATCTTGGCCCCTGCTCACACTGTTGAGCATGCCAGAGTGCGTCACTGCCTCCCTACAACTGCCACACAGGGGAAAACCACCGAGCTCTCCTCCTTTGCTCAGGCAGCCCTCCCATTGTCACTGCACAGATGCCGAACACAGGCCACTGAGCCATGCCTGTGACCTATCATGCTCCTCCCTTGTGTTGACCCAGAGGACTGCCACACCCACCCTGGCTTGATCCACTGCCCTCGGCCACCCTCCTCATCTGTTAGACCAAGCACTGCTATGCACATTTAGCTCCTGCTCTCACTCCCAAAACCTTGAACTGTGCTGGACTGGCAGTGCTGGTTTGATGGGCGACTTGGTGGCCCCTCGCACAGACAGAAGACCCCGGTAGGTTCTGATCACTATGTACCCAACAATCAGGCAGGCATCAACCACACAGTAGGACCCTGGGACATACATTGCCAACAGTTGTGACTATTGGGATTAAATAATCAGATACTGGCTTAGAAGGTGAAAATGACAAGTTGAAAAACCAAAATGCAATCTCCAACATCTAGTTCATCAGTTGCAAGAACAGGAGATAGCAAAACAGAGGATTTTAGAAGTCATACACAAGAAATCTCTGAAAAAATAGCAAATAAAGTAAAAAACCAAATCTGTGAGACTATAGAGGAAATCAAATTAGAAGTAATGTCTTACATAAAGACAGAAATAACAACCTTAGTAAAGGATTTGCTCAACATAGTTAGGGAAGAAATAGATTAAAAAAATAGGAGCATGGGAAATTGAAACTTTGAATGAACAATGTAGAAAACAAGCAGAATTCATGAAACAAATTCAAAGAGATATGCAAGAGACAAAAAATTGTATTGAAAGCTGGCAAAACCATTTAAATGAAGCTGAGGATAGAATTTTGGACCTTGCGGACAGGATCACAGATAGTGATCATGAAAAGGTAGAACTTATAAAAATAACTTAGCAGCATGAAATGACTATCCAACAGCTTCAAGATGTTGGCAGGAGAAACAATGTAACATTAATAGGCATCAGTGAGGAGGCAGGAGACAATGCAAAGGATATATCTAAGCTGTTCACAAAAGTAATGGCAGAAAATTTCCCAAACATGGGGAAAAAATCATACAAATAAGTGAGGCATATAGAATACCAAACAGTCATAAGCAACATAAATCTACACCCAGACATATAGTAATTAATATCTCAGACATACAGCATAAAAACAGAATACTAAAAGTTGTTAGAGAAAAGACACAACTCACCTATCAAGGAAAGCCTATTAGAATCATGGCAGGTTTCTCAGCACAAATCTTCAGGTTAAGATGAGCTTGGAGTGAAGTATTTCAAACCCTGAAAGAAAACAACTTTCAACCCAGACTGATGTACTCAGCAAAACTAGCCTTGAAATTTAGTGGGGAAACAAGATACTTCCATGACAAAGAACAACTGAAGAAATTCATGTTCACCAAACCAATCCTAGAAAGAGTGCTGAAAGACATGCTAGATAGAGATAAAAATGACCACAATCTCCAGAACAACAACAGAAAGAAACTAACAGGCTGGACAAGGAATTAAACAAGGGAAAAAAGCAGGAAACCAACAATAGGAACACAACATGTCAAAGTCAAGCCAGTACATATCAGTGATAACCATAAATGTAAATGGGCTCAATTCACTTGTCAAAAGAAGCAGGTTGACAGAATGGATCAATAAACAGGACCCCACAATATGCTGAATAGGAGAAACACATCTGACTCACAAAGAAACTCACAGATTAAAAGTCAAATAATGGAAAACAGTATTCCATGCAATAGGACCCAGAAAAAAGCAGAGGTAGCCATTCTGTTTGCAGACAAAGTGAACTTCACTACATAATTGTAGGAGGAAAACTACAAGAGGAAGAACTAACAATTTTAAATATATATTCATCAAATACAGGAGCACCCAAAAAATGATAAACACTAATGGATATGAAAAACCAAGTAAACAAGAGCACAATTGTAATAGGAGACCTTAACACCCCACTGTCAAAAAGAGATAGATCAACTAGACAAAAAGTCAGCAAAGAAATAAGAGAACTTAATCACACCTGTGAATGAATGGACTTAGTGAATGTTTACAGAGTGTTCCACCCAACCACATCAAAATACACATTCTTGTCAGCTGCAAATGGGACATTTTCCAAAACAGACCATATATTAGCTCATAAAGCATTCTTAAGTAAATCCAAAGGGAATGAAATTATACCATGCATAATATCTGATCATAGCGCACTAAAATTAGAAATCAATGGCAAAAACCCCTGCAAAACCTGCATAAATACATGGAAATTAAGTAACAACCTTCTTAACAACCAGTGGGTTACAGATGAAATTAATCAAGAAATAAAACTATACCTACAATACAATGAAAATGCAGACACAACATACTGTAACCTTTGGGATGCAATGAAAGCACTCCTAAGAGGAAAATATATAGCAATAAATAGTCACATCAAGAAAATGGAATGAGCACAAATAAATAACCTAATGCTCATAGAAGAGAGGAAATTGTAAAGATTAGAGCAGAAATTAATGCAATTGAAACAAAAAACAATACAAAGAATTAATGAATCAAAGAGCTGTTTTTTTTGAGAGAAAATTCAAAAGATCATGAACAGCTACCTTAAAAATCTCTACTCACATAGGGTGGAAAACACAGAGGAAATGGGAAGATTTCTAAAAGCATATGAACTACCAAATCTCAACCAAGAAGGTATAGCAGTTTCGAATAACCCAATATCAGCTACTGAAATTGAAAACATGATTAAAAACTTACCA
Source organism: Hydrochoerus hydrochaeris (assembly GCA_004027455.1). Taxonomy (NCBI): domain Eukaryota; kingdom Metazoa; phylum Chordata; class Mammalia; order Rodentia; family Hydrochaeridae; genus Hydrochoerus; species Hydrochoerus hydrochaeris. Next base: position 273,644 of record PVLA01002014.1, on the reverse strand, counting down.
ACAAAGAAAAGGCCAGGTCCTGATGGATTCATCGCTGAATTCTATTAGAAATTTAGAGAAGATTAAATGCCAATACTTCTTAAACTCTTCAATGACATTGAAAAAAAACAATCCTCCCTAACTTAATCCTGATGGCAAGTATTACTTTTATACCAAAACCAGAGAAAGACCCAACCAAAAAGGAAAAATGTAGGCCAATCTAATGAACATTGATGTAAAGATTCTCAATAAAATACTGGCAAATAGAATGCAGTGAATCATCAAGAAGATTATACATAACAATCAAGTGGGATTTATCCAGGAATGCAGGGATGATTTTACATATACAAATCAATAAATGTAATACACCACATTAACAGAGCCAGAAATAAAAAGAACATGATCATTGCAGTAGATACAGAAAAAGCTTTTGATAAAGTCCAACACTTGTTCATGATAAAAACCCTTTCAAGAAATTCAGAATAGGTGCTAACACCTCAATAAGATCAAGGCCATATTTCACAAACCAACAGCCAACATTATACTAAACGGACAAAAACTGAATGCCTTCACTCTAAAATCAGGAACAAGACAAGGATGTCCACTATCACCATTCTTATTTAATATATTTCTGAAAATATTAGCAAGAGCAATATGACGAGAGAGAAATAAAAGGAATAAAGACAGGAAAGGAAGAAGTTAAATTATCACTATTTGGAGATGAAATTATACTCTATTATAGAGGACCCCAAAAATTCCATTAAAAGTCTACTATAGGTAATAAACAAATTCAGCAATGTAGCTGGATACAAAATCAACACTCAAAAATCAATGGCATTCCTCTACACAAACAAACTCACTGAGAGAGAAATTATTGAAAAAATCATCTTTCATAATATTATCTAAAAAAAATACCTAGGAATAAACCTAACCAAGAATGTAAAAGACCAATATGCTGAAAATTATAGTAGTCTAAAAAATGAGATTGAAGAGGATATTAGAAAATGGAAGGATATTCATTGCTCTTGGCTAGGAAGAATGAACATTGTGAAAATGATCATACTCCCAAAACCATTATATAGATTCAATGAGATTCCAATCAAAATGCTATTAACATACCTTACAGATTTAGAGAAAACACTCCTAAAATTCATTTGGAAACAGAAGAAACCTAGAATAGCAAAGGCATTTCCAGACAACAAAGGCAAAGGAGGACACATCTCAATTCCTGATGTGAAACTATACTACAAAGCTACAATGATGCAGGCAGCATGGTACTTTCAAAGAAATAGACCTTAGGATCAATGGAAGAGATTAGAAGGTGCAAACTCAACTAGAAAGACACTCAGCCACCTGGTATTTGAGAAAGGGGCTAAACATATTCACTGGAAGAAGGATAGCCTCTTTAATAACTGGTGTTGGAAAAACTGGCTTTCCATATGCCAAAGACTGAAACTAGCCCCATGACTATCATCATGCACAAAACTAAAATCAAAATGGATCAAAAATCTAAATATTAAAGCAGAAACACTAAGTCTACTGGAGGACAAGGCAGGTAGAAGACTTGGAGACATAGGAGTAGGCAGAGAATTCATGAACAAAATGAAAACTGCATGGGAAACTGTTCAAAGAATCAACAAGTGGGATCTCATATCATTAAAATTTTCTGCACTTCAAAAGAAATCAGCAACAGAGTCTAAAGGAAACACACAGAATGGGAAAGAATTTTAGCCAGCAACCCCTCAGACAAAGGACTTGTGTCCAGAACATACAAAGAATTGAAAAACTTCAGGCCTCCCAAATTCAAAGACCCTCTCCAAAAATGGGCATCTGAGATGAATACACATTTCTCAAATGAAGATATACAAATGGTAAATACATGAAGAAATGTTCACCATCACTGGTCATTCAAGAAATGCAATTCAAAATGGCATTGAAGTTACATCTCACTCCAGAAAGAATGGCTGTCATCAAGAAATCAAATGATAACAAATGTTGGTGACACTGGACTAGCCTGAAGAGGTTTTTCAGGCTTGAGTTGACAATGCCCACTGACCATTATTCAGCCAGGGGTCCAAGCCAGCTGCGAGAGGGGAGGTAGGCCCGCGCAGCAGTGATCTGAGTTTCAATCCCAGTTCCAGCTCGCACAGTGGCAAGGGAAGTTCCAGCTCGCTGGTCTTGGCTCTGGGGAGTTTGGGACATCACTCCCCATGTTGGGGTGCCTGCCCAGCCCCCTAGACACTGGATTAGCGTGGAGAGTTTTCCCGTACTTGAGTGGACCATGCCCAGTGACCTTTATTCAACCAGAGAAACAGGCTCGCGCAGTGGCAAGGTGAGTTCCAGCTCCCTGGCTCTGGCCCCACAGAGTTTGGGACATCGCTCCCATTGCTTGGATGCCTGCCCAGCCCCCTTGGACACTGGACTAGCCTTGAAAAGCTTCTCAGCCTTGAGTGGACCACGCCCAGCGACCTTCATTCAACCAGGGGAGCCAATGCTCATGAGTCCCAGGAGCTTAGGGCACAGGAGATGATTTCCGACACGCTCAGGGAAAGTTTTGGAACATCGCTTGAAACACAGAAATATAGGAAAATGACAAAATAAATGTTGGTGAGGATGTGGGGGAAAAAGGAATACTTTTCTCCTGTTGGTGGGAGTGTAGACTGGTGCAGTCACTATGCAAATCAGTATGGAGATTCCTCAGTAAACTAGGATTGGAAGTTCTATTCAATCCAGCTATTCCCCTCCTGGGTATTTTCCCAGAAAAATTGAAAAGGTCACGTCACAGCGATATATGTGCACCCATGTTTACAGCAGCACAATTTGTAATAGCTAAATCTTGGAAACAATCAAAGTTTTTTATATAGTGGAATATTACTCAGCTATAATATAGGATGATCTTGAAGCTTTTATAGATAAGTGGCAACAACTTGAGACTATCCTCATAAGTGAAATATATCAGACTCATATTTGTAAATATCACATTGTCTCTCTCTCTAGTGTAAAAAGTAATAAAAACAGGGAGTAATGCGATCCGAAAAGTATAATAGTTATTCTAATAATGAAAGGGAAGGAAAGTGCTCTAAATGATGTAACTGTGTGGATGTTTAAGTGTGTAAGATAGATAACCATACTACTAAGTTTTCATTGGTTTATCAAACAGAATGGTTTGTACTGTCATTGTTAAGATTTCTGTGCACTCTTTATTCTTTGATTTTGTAACTTGAACAACTGTTTCTAAGATGACCAAATATAATTTATCAACTAGTGATTTCTTAGTGTTCTTTTTTTCAAATTCTGTAATACTTCTACCTTTTTATGTTTTGCTTTATTTTCTCTAAATTAAAATATATATATATATATATATATATATATATATATATATATATATATATGTAGTTTTTCAGGCTGTGTCAGTCTGGATTGGAAGTCGTTTTCTTTCAGTATTGAAATATTTCACTCCAAGCACTTCTTTACTTGAGGATTTGTGTTGAGAACTCTGCCATAATTCTGATGGGCTTTCTTTTACAGATGTTCTGTGTCTTTTCTCTGAGAACGTTTGACCCATAAAAGTATTAATGTACATATATGGAGATGTCATAGTAAAACCCATTAATTTGTTTTCAATACTAGGGATTATTACAAGGGCCTTGGCACTGAGCTACATCCTCAACCCTCAGCCCTTTTTATTTTATTTAACTTTATTGTGAGAAAATGCCTTGCTATGTTGTCCAGGCTGGGCTTGAAACTATGATCCTCTTGCCTCCTGCCTGAGCTTCACACAGTTCATATGTGCCACCACATATGGCTGAAACTCATTAACTTGTACAAATAATATGTTAATAATTATAATTTTAAAACATTTAAATATTGATATAATTACTAAGTCTAAGCTAGAATTTTATTTAAAAAGGGAACTTATACATCCACTAGAAAGGATAGCTACTTCCTTGCTTATTCTCTGTAATGGGCTAGAATTGGAAATACTCGAGAAATTTTATGGTTAGATACTGTTGCTTTTATTATTTCTAAAGATTATAATGCTATAAGTTGCCAGTGGATAAATGTTTGAGATAAATCAACCTCTTCTTTTTTGAATGGGTCATTGTATTAGGGTGTGTGTTATGGAAATGTCTTATAATGTATATAGCATGCAATATAGTATATTACATGGAGAGTTTATGAGATATTTGGAATTTAACTTTTTCATCTATGTATACTGCAGCTACTCACTCTGCAGCCACACATACATCAAAAAAATATGGTACATACTATAGTCAAGGACTGCATTTAAGTCTAGTTTATCAAGAGTGTGTGTGTGTGTGTGTGTGTGTGTATGTGCTTCTATGTTAGCGAAGGGATGCTCTTTCCAGGTTTGATTAAGTAATAAATTTTTGTCAGTGTTATTTTTCAGGCTGAGAAGTTACTTTTTATTTTTCATGATTTTAAAAAAGTCTTTAGACAATTATAAGTGTTGAAATGTATCACATGTCTTTTGAAATAAGTTAATCGTAGGTTGCTCTCTCTTGTTACTTCTGATTTTTTCCTTTTACCTTTGGAATGATTTTGAAATATTAATATAATTTCTCATCATTCCTGTGTTTATTATTGTTATAGTTTATATATAGATGTTCCCCTAAAACTCATGCACTTATCATGGAGCTTTATGGAGACTACTGGTTTATGGGGCCATGATAATGATCAGTGGATTAGTCCTCTCTGATAAGTTCATAGCTTAGTATGATTTTGGAGGTGCAGCCCGGTTGGAGGAGGTGGGTTACTGGGTCATGGCCCAGAATGGTTTATCGACTTTCTCCTCTTTTTATTTCTCTTTTCTGAGTCATGCCATATGTCCCTCTGCCATACTATCCTGCCTTGGAGACAGCTGACTATGGACTAAAACCTCTACATACTGTAAGCCATAGTTAACCTTTCCTCCTTAGAGTTGTGGGTGTCAGGTATTGTGTATCAGTGATAAGAAAGTAATTAAAACAGATTTTGGTACCAGGAAAGTGTGGACATTTTTGTGACTACCGGAACACTGGGTTCAGAAGCCTTTGGAAGTGGTTTGCTGGAGGAGTTTGGAAATGTTTGGAGATGCCAACTGAAGAGCAGTCCTAGAGATGAGTTAGAGTTCAAAAGATCACAATGCTGATAAAAATGCAACCAGTAAAGACCAGGCTCAGGAGATTTCAGCTGGAAACAAGGACTGCATTAGCAGTTAGACTGAGGGTTATATGTGTCATGCATTTGCAGAGAGATTTTGTCTACATTTTGCTCATGTGCAGAGACATTGTGAGAGATTAAATTAAGGGCAGTGACTAATTAATCTGGCAGAAGAAATTTCAAGACCATCTAATGTTGACACAGTGGCATGGGTACTGTTGGGAGCTTTTAAAAATTTCTACCTTGAGAATCAAGAGCAAATGGCCCATATGAATGTTGTAAAAAATTCTCAAGTTTTCCCAGAGAAGCCCTGGTAAAGTTGAGGCCTGCAAATGGAGCAGAGAACTTGGGCTTGCTAAAAAGATTAACATTAAAAAGAAGTCACATACTTTGGAACAGGATAATAGAAAGGGTGGGTTTGAGGGTATCACAGGAAATAGTAAGCCTTCTAAGGTTTGAAATTGGGAAGATGAAAGACTGAGAAAAAAGCACCAGGGCATGATGCTTCAGAATGGCAGCAGCCTAGGGGATGATAGATTATTCCTCTGGATTCATTTTATAGCACTCAGCCATCCAAGCACTCAGAGACTCCTATAGTTATGATAGAAAGAGGACTGACTTGTGCTCCAGCTGGCAGTAAACCATCGCAACATCCATGTGGTGGTGGTTTTATGTGCATACAGAAAGCAAGCATTGTGTGATCAGGAAGGTTTCCATCCAGATTTCAGAAGGCCTGGGAGGCCAGACAGTGTTTCCCTGAAAGGGCAGTTTGTAAAGCTATAAGGGTAAAGCCAGTGAAGTGGAGAACTCCAAGATAATGGAAAAAACTATGAACATGGAATATCTGAGGAACAATAGAAATGATTGAGCCCAGCCCAAGAGAGGCAGTGAAGGCTACAATCAATTGCAGTGCTTAAAGGTGGGGCCACTGAAGCCTTTTGCAGTTCATATCATGCCACAGATTTCCGTGCATGTTAGACATGGATCTACATTGATTTAATGTTTGCACTGCTGGATTTCAGAATTGATTTGGTCCCATTCCATTATATCTCTTTATTTTTCCTTTTTGCACCTTTATATGTCAGAATTAACTTTTTCATTTTTGCAGGGTCTCGAAGTTAAGAGTTTGCCTTAAATCTTAGAGGAGACTTTGGGCTTTGACATTCCACCAATGCTGAGACTGTTTGGAAGTGGTTTGACAGCTCTTAGAGATGGACTAACTACATTTTGCAGAAACTGGTATTTATGAGTTTTTTGCAGGGTTGGAATGTTATGGTTTATATCTAGATGTGCCACCTAAGTGAGTATGCTCATTAATGGGACTTTAGGGAGGTGATTGGATCATGGGAGCTTGATACATATCAATGGATTAGTTCACTGATGATTTAGGGAGGTGATTGGATCATGGGTGCCTGGTACATATCAGTGGATTAGTCCACTGATATTTAGGGAGGTTATTGGATCATGGGTGTTTGATACATATCAATGGATTAGTCCACTGATGAGCTTATAGCTAACTCTAATTTGGGAGATGAAGTTTGGTTGAAGGAGGTGAGTCACTGGGGCACCTGGAAGGGTAGACCTGGAAGGGCATGTCTCTCTGCCTCTTCCCTTGATCCCTCTCTGCTTTCTGTTGTGAAGATATGAACTGTTTGTACTCTGCCCCTCTGACATACCATTCTGCCTTGAAACTAGACAACAATGGGCTGAAACCTCTACAAACTGTGAGACAAAATAAGACTCTCTCCTTTTAGAATGTGGATGTTGTGTATTGTTTTCCACTAATAAGAAAGTAACTAAGACAGTTGTGTTCTTGGGCCTACTCAGGGGTCAGAATTTCAGTTGAAATTTAATTGATTCACTCAATATGATTGGCTATAAATTCTTAAGTATATTTTTGTTTCCTTAGATGGATGCTCTGCTTGGCAGTATATGGAAAAATGTGATCTCACAGCTGATGGGTAGCATAGAATCAGACACAATGCTACTGCTTTCACAGACAGAAAACAGAATATACATTTATATTAACTGGATGGAAGCACAGCATTAGCACTATGGTAATTGACATCACCTGGAGCAGAGAATCCAAGGCTGTGGAGTTAAATAAAAAGGATTATGAATTTATAAACTTAAGCTATATTATGGTGCTGCATTTTCTCATGGTTAGATTTTGTTTATTAAGCCTTCACGATACTGGGCTGTATAGGAAGTTTAGAAATCTGTTTATTATTTTGTTACTGGGAATTGAGCTCAGGACCTTACACTTGCCAGGCAGATGCTTATGCCACTGAGCTATAACTCTGGCCTGAAATCTGCTCATTTGAGGCAAGTCAAATTGGTCTGTTTAAGAGGGCCATTTGGAAGGTGAACTCATCCTACCATTTTGCAAAGAGTAGAGTAATGAGAATATTGTGTTTTCTATGGCTTGAACTACTTACTGATTTATAAAATGTACCAATTACAGTATATTCACCAATTATTACTTTACAGGAGTTTAATTTTAGGCTTAAATTAGTGCCTAGAATGATTTAGGGCGCTATATGTAGATTAGATCTGTTTCATCTGCCGATAAAGGAGAATTGCTGGCTTTAATTAGCCTTACTGTTTAAAACAGCACCTTATTTCACTGAGAGGAAATGAAATATTTTGTGTAAATTCATTCAACCAAAATAAGTGAGCCCTTCTTGGACAGAGGTGTTAGTGAAATAGTGGTGAACAAGGTCAAGCTTATTTCATTCAATAAGGCAGTTATAGTATTCTGTTGACCCTTCATTACTTTCTAAGAACTTCCTTGCAAATGGATGGGAAAGGGGGAAGAAGAAAACATAGTTTCCATTTAAGGATATAATTTAACATTTGCCAACATCACTTTCACACATACCCCACAGACCAGTACTATGGTGACTCTTAGCTACCAGTGGAAAACACTGCCCTTAACACATGATGATGTGTCCAGCGAAACAAAATAACAAAAACTCCATAAATGTACTATTCCTTCAGAAGGGAAAAATAGATATTGAGTGATAATCAACAGTCTATTATACATTATCTCTGATGTAAGCCTTGAATCTTTAATCAAGTTGGTGATTTACAAGTATATAGAGATCATATCACTAACATCATCTACCCATTTCCTTCAGGATAAAACCTTGAATGTGCACATGTTTATCATGATTCTTCTGCCTCTCTAGCTCCTTTCTCATCCCTCTCAATGTTGCATTCTAACTTGCAGTTTTACTACAATTACTTGTACTTTTCCAAATGGACCATGGTTTCTTATCTTCATGCACTTTCACTTTCCGAAATGCTGACTACCACTTGTTTAGGATTCAGTTTAGTTGATATCTCTTATGGGAAGGTTTCCTTAAACCTCTTTTACACTTCAAAATTCCCATCAAGTATTTCTTTCATATATTTCTATAGTAATGCTTATATCTCTCTTTAGCATCCTTCATTATAAGTAGTGTTTTTATTTCTCTGTCTCTCCCATTGGCTTGTGGGTCCCTATAAGAACTAGTTATCTCTGTTGTCTGGCATTGGACCTAGCCCAAAGATGCATTTAATATTTGTTGATTAATAATTTGAATGAATGAATATTTTACCTACTAAACTAGGGCTACTTTTTCAAATTGGTATGTTTTCCTTTTTGTCATTCAGAAATTGCAATGTAATACTTATATTCCAGTACCTAGGACTGAGCAATTTTATAATACACATTGCTAAGGTGGGACAGTTTGAAATAAATATTAGACAGTTATAATATGCAAGTGATAAGAAGTATAAGAAGTAGATATGTGAGATCTTAGAATTATGAGGCACTTTAGGGATCATTTAGCCCAACTCTTATAATTTTAGAGAAATATATAGTCTAATAATGAATAGAGAAAGAAGTTAAAGTACTTATGGACATCTGTCTTCAGGGAGCTTGCATTATATTATTGGACAGATGATATTTATACACATGAAATATCTGATTGAAATAAAAGATAGCAAAGGTATAAAAAAGGTTGGAATAGTCAAAGTAGGTTTGACCAAGGAATTAGGCTTTAAAATAACCTTTGATTTGGGGTAGTATTTTAACATGAGAGAACTTTCAAGGTTTAGTGAATGTATAAAGAGCTAGTGGTAAAGTTGTGTATGAGAATTTATTTCTATATGCATTTGATCAGTAGTAAGATAGAAAGCATACAAATGGTACCAGAAAATGAGGTATTTGAATAATAGGCTACTGTGGGAAGTCGGGCAGTTTTCAAGTAGGCAAGTAATATAATGAAGATGATTTTTACATTTTATTTGTCTTATATGTTCACTGGGGTGCAGGATGAATGGGTCATGAAACTGGCACATTATCTAATTATTATCAGTTTAAAAATATCAGCCTAATGAGTTCTCATTTTTTGGGCAAAGGTGAAAACACAAGAGATATATTACCAGTTCCCATCATAATGATTTCAGAGTTTTTCTTTATGGAAAAAGTAAGCCCAAGCAGAAAGCGTGCAATATTATTAATGCTTACGTATTAGTCATGATGTACTGTAGATAATTACATAAGTGCTCATGTTACACCAATAAACTAAAAATCCCTGAAGTAACTGAGAACATGATAGCAGCCAAAGTATTAGCTTGTGCTATTTTGTCAGTATTCAGAGGCTACACAAATTAACATGGAAAAGCATAAACTCTCCTGATACATTTGGGAGTCATTTGTTCAAGAATTTTTTATTTAGTAAGTTAATATGGTGTGCTGTATTTTGGTAAAAGTACAAAGGAATATAATAATTGGAGCTCTATAGTACATTAAACTTCATCTAAAAATGAAAGGCATAAGAAAAGAGCCATAAATTCTGTCCTTGTATAGAGTAGGTACATAAGGAGACATTTGTTATATTAGTAGCTCGCCTGTGTAGTCAGAGATAAGTGTACTTTTTAAGGGCAATATATATGTGGACCTGAAGGGGAAATCATGAAATAATTTTAACCCAAGCTTTCGAATCTATCTCAATTTACATCTTCAGAAATATATTTTTTCTTTTGTCAAGAATTGCAGAAACACATTGGATCGATAGGAGAAGAGCTTATGTTAACATTTATTTGTCCCCTAAGCATTAGAAGATTCTAAATGATGTTCATTTGAATTTATTTAAGATGTGCTGATTTGAGTCTGAAACATTTGTTCAACCCTTTTTAGGAAACTGACCTCCAAGTATTTGTCTTGGGGTACAGTTAAAAGTAAAAATATTTATTCTGTGACATATTTGTATTTCAATATCATTTAACTTTATATAGACTTTTGAAAACTAAATATGTTTTCTCCAATAAAAATACTTTTTCACTGATTCCTTTCTTACTGCTAGAAAATCTGATAAACTTTATGCTACCATATACTTCTTTTCTATATTTTTCCCCTTTTCCCGTGATACATTTTTTTGGATGTACAACAACATGAAAAACATGGTAAATGCTCACTTTAAACACACATTTCCATTGTCCTTGCCACTTTCTGAAGCAGTTCTAGAAATCATTTTTCATGAATGGCTTTAATTGCATTGCTGTGACTGCCTAATGTGTTGAGTTCATTCAAAATGTTTATCTTTCTTAGTCATTTTAACCTTAGAGAAGAGCTAGTGATCACACAGCAACAGATGAGGGCACACTGTAATATTTTGATGAGCCCGCCTTTCCATTCAGTGGTACTTGGCAGCAGTATTTACCAGATTTTAACCACATCTCAAAAAGGCACTCTTGAAAGAGAACTTCCCAACTGCTTCAGAAAGTAGCAAGAATGGTGAGATAAATGTGTTAACAGGGAGGGGAAGTATTTGGAGGGGAGTTAATGGGAATGTGTTTTACTGTAATGATTTTTAAAAATTTAAACATTTGCTTTGTATTTTGATCATACCTCATAAACCATAATAAGACTTACTGTCATAATATTTTAGGACAGTCTTGTTACTGAAAGTGCTATCAGGACACAGTCAGTTCCCAGGATTTCCTCACTAAAACCTATTGAAAAATATTTGTTCAACTTCCTAATCTGATTGAAATTCTAATAGAAATACTTAACACAATTTGCAACAGGAATTATTCAATTCAATATGCATCAGCACATATCCTATTTATCTATTACATGAAATGGTAGTCATTGTAGACTTCAGATTATAGGGTAGTTGTGATTTAGAGTATGAAACATGAGCTTTATTTGAAATCTGATTCTGCTACTTGCTACTTGTGTCATTTCATTGTATTTAGTACAGTGCCTAGAATATAAGGCTCAATGAATGTAGTTATTATTACTTTATAGAATAATAATTATCTGGGTATCAAAAAACTTTGGCTGTTACGTGGAAATTTATTTTTCCAGCTATTTAAATCAAACTCCATCTGTACATAAAGAAATATCAGAAGACTGAGATAAGTGAAAGAGCAATTTAATAGTTATTGCATAGTAAGGCACATTTTGGGCAGGTAAATTACTCATTATTTTTGTCAGTTATTTGGGCAGGTAACTGAAACAGAATATGATAAAAATGTTCACCAGTTTAAGAATAACTGCTTCTTATTTTTATTGATAAGTTAAATTTTATATTTATCTCCATATTAGGAATTAGCTTAGTTTTAGTTACACATAAAAGGTTTTTGAAATAAATGAAGATTCCTGGAAATTTGTAAAGACAGTAAAGAGAGGTCTCACGTATTCTTCACTGAGTTTTTCCCAATGGTTGTCTGATGTAACTATAGTAGATTTTGCAAGCCCAGGGACTGACATTGGTACAATGTGTGCATATAGTTTTATGCCATTTTATTACATTATAGATTTGTATAACTACCTCAACAATGAAGATACAGAATTCTTCCATCATTAAAAATATAATTTCAATAACTCAAGAGGAGAAGGAAGAAAGGAAAGTCTGTTGTATTTATCTATATTTTTCTTATTATGTTCTTTTTTCCTTCTTAATGTTCCAAGATTATTTTATCATTTCCTTTCAGATTGGATTACTTTCATGAGTTATTCTCCCAGGGTAGGTCTACTGGCAACACATTCTTATTTTTCCTTCATTTAACAATGTCCTAGTTTCTCTTTTCATTCCTGAAATATATTTTTGCTAGATACAGTGCTCTTGGTTGAGTTTTTTTTTCTTTCAATGCTTAAAAAGTCTCGTGTATCTCCTCCTTACGGCATCCATGGTTTCTGATGAAAAACCTGTTATGTGAATTGTTTCTCTCCTCTAGATAAAGTGTTACTTATGTTTTCAAGATATTTTGTTAATAATTTTTAAAAGTTTGAGTATGATGTATTTCCAAGTAGATTTCTTCAGGTTTATTCTATTTGGGTTTTGTGTAATTTCTTTAATCTATAGGTTTCTCATTTCTTTAAGTACAATAGAGAACCTTCTCTGCAGTTTTGCTTTCTGTGGTTTCAGTTACCTGTGGTCAACTGTACTTCATCAGTTATGTGGAAAATTCAAAAAATAAGCCATGTGTGTTATAAACTGTGTACCATTCTGAGCAGTGTAGTGCTGTCCCACTCTTTCTTGGCTAGGATGTGAATTATCTCTTTGTCCAGCATACTGTTGTACTCTCGGCCACTTAATAGCTATCTCAGTTATCAGATAAACTTTCAAGATAGTACAGTGCTTGTGTTAAAGTAAGCTAGAGAGAGAGAGAGAGAAAGAGAGAGAATTCATAGTTTTTACAGTTGATTATTCTTTATTATTAGCTATTCTTAATCTCTTACTGTGCTTGATTTATAAATTAAACTTTGTTGTAGGTATACATAGAGGGGAAAAACATTGTATACATAGTGTTCAGCATTGTTCAGTTTCTAGCACCCTTTGAGGGTCTTTGAATATATCCCCTGCTGATAAGGGGAGACTACTGTACTTCTCAATCTTACTTGCTTTCTCTTGGAACTTTGATAACCTGAAGGTTAGATCTTTTGTTATATTCCCTCAGAGACCCAAGATAATTTGTTCATTTTTTAGTATGTGCTGTTTCTGTTCATCAGACTGGGAAATCATGTCATTCAGTCTTCCAGTTCACTTGTTACCTCCTCTGTCCCTTTTGTTAAGCTATTGTGCTATATGCAGAGTGTGTTGTTTTGATTATTGTATTTTTTCCTTTTTGAAAGTTCCACTTGATTATTCTGTATATCTTCCATTTCTTTACTAAGACTTTTGTCTTTCCTTCTTTTTTGACTTTTGTATTTCTTTGCTGACATACATTTTGTGAAGTGTGTTTACAATTTCTAAATGAACATCTTTAGGATTGCGGTTTTGAATTTTTGATATTTCTAACATCTATGTCATCTTGGTGTTATCTATTGATTTTTCTCATGTAGCTTGTTATTCCTGGTTTTTGATACAGTAAATTATTTTGTTGTGTGGACATAGACATTTTGGGCATTATGTCAGTACATTCTGTATCTTACTGAAAAATTCTGTGTTAGTTGGCTTTCTCTGACACCTCTGTGATTACCATAGAAAGAGTGCTTCATGTCATCACTTAAATAATTTCAACAGAAGGCAATAATTTCTCTCTCTATATATATAATTTCTCTCTCTCTCTCTCTCTCTATATATATATATATAGAGAGAGAGAGAGAGAGAGAGCACCAAAAATATATACACACTTCAGGAAAAGAAAAATAGTAAGCTTTTTTTCAATAGATGAAGTGACTCCAGAGAATGTCAATCATCACACAAAATCCACTCATTGTACTTCTGGCCCTTAGCGAAGAAATTGAAAATGAGAGTGCAGTGTTGTAGTAAGAGTTTGAAAGGGAGATAATTTAATACACATAATTTATATGATTATATATAATAGTCACCCAAAGAGTCAAACACAAAAGAGTGGCAGATCTGTTCACACACTAGAGATCCAAAGAGTCCAGGTGAGGGCCTGGATCCCAGGGCAATGTCCTGCGTGAGTCCAGTTGAAGACCTAGACCCCATGGCAGTGACTCCCACAAGTCCAATTTGGAGGCCAAGAGCCCATAACAATGTCTCATGGAAGCCTTTTTCAAGGATCTGAACTGGGAAGGACCATCCTCCACGCTGGATGCTAGAAAGTCTGTGCCAGTGGGATGAAGGATCTGTGCCAGCAGGCTGAGGAATCGGCACCAGAGCTGGGAAGTGATGCTCCAAGTAAGGACCAGAGTGCCCTTGACAAGAACCACAGCCATCCTGAGTGACAAAGAAGTCTGGAGTTCCTCTGACAATGAGAACAGCCAAGTTCACATCAGGAAAACCAGTGCAGCTTGCTTCTCTGGGAGAAACACCACTACCACCTCATTCCAGTTCTGTTTTATGCTATTGGCAACAATCCTCAGGTGGGTCCCCCACAGCCAGAAACACACTAATTCAGTTCAGCTAGGTGTTAAAAGTTGGCTACCAGATGTCAATCTACCAGATGCAATGTCAATGACCAAGGTTACCAAAGCAGCAGTTTACTATACTAATAAATGTCTAGAAGCTAATGAACAACACTGTGAGAACCTCTTGTGATTGTAAAAGGCAAAGTTAATTGTGTTAATCTCATAATGTCTCAGTAAATTTAATATTAAAATATGTATGTGAGTTTTTCTTTTCCTGAATTGTATATATATATTCTGTTCTCCTCCTCTTTCCCTTCCCCTTGGATCCTCATCCCATCTCTAAAACATCTCATGTGCTACAATCTTCTCTTTATTTTACTATTTAAAGTAATTCTACTTGGGTTTCTCAAGAGAAATATGTTATATTTAACATTCTGTGGCTGATTTATTTCATTTAATATTATAGACTCAAGATTCATCCATTTTCCTATAAAAAACTCAAAACCATAATTTTTATGATTAAATAATACTCTACTGTGTATATATACTACATTGTCTTTATCCATTCATAGATTGGTAGTGCATCCATAGAGTAGCTATTTTCATACAGTAGCTATTGTGAAATGAGCTGCTATAAATGTATAGCTAAATTTCAGCAACTCTTTTTGGAAAATATTCAGGAGAAGTATAATAGGTCAAATGAAATTTCTATTTTTAGTTTTTTGATGAATCTCCATATTGATTCTATAGTGGTTGTAGTAGTTTATATTCCTATCAACAATGTAGAAAGGTTCATTTTTCTCATATGCTCACCAGTATTTGTTGTGTATGTATTCTTGATGATAGCCATTCTGATCGGAGTACAATGAAATCTTAGAGTTGTTATAATTTACATTTACATAATGGCTAAAGATGCTGAACATAGTTTATGTACTTGTTATCCAATTTTACTCTTTTTTTTGAGCAGTAATTGTTTGTTATTTGCTTATTTCTTTTGACTGGTTAATTTAAAAAAAATTAAAGAAAAAAAGAAAAACAGAAAAAGGGTAGAAATAATACAGAATTTCAAAACAATGCTAAGAAATCACTAGTTTATAAATTACATATAGTCATCTGAGAAATAGTTGTTCAAATCACAAAATAAGAGCATAAAAACTGGACAGTCAATGAGAGTGCAAACCATTATGTTAAATGATCTAATAAAAAATAGTAATATGGTTATCTATCTTACACACTTAAACATAGATGCAGTTATATCCTTTAGAGCACTTTCTTTCTGTTTCTTTTTTACAATAGCTATTACACGTTTTGGATATATTAGTCCTACAGTTTTTATTACTATTTACACTAGAGAGACAATATGATATTTAAAAATATGATTGTTATATATTTCACTTATGAGGATAGTCTCCAGTTGGCCCAATTTACCTATAAAGGCCTCAAGATCATCCTTTTTTATAGCTGAGTAATATTCCATTGTATAAAAATACCACATCATTTTCATCCATTCTGTGGTTCATGGGGATCTTGGTTGTTTCCAAGATTTAGCTGTTACAAATTGTACTGCTATGAACATGGGTACACATATGTCACTGTGGCATGACCTTTTCTGTTTTTCTGGGAAAATATCCAGGTGGGGAATTGCTGGATTGAATGGGACTTCCAATTCTGGTCTTCTGACGAATCTCCATAGTGATTACCATAGTGACTGCCCCAGTCTACACTCCCCCCAACAGTGGAGCAATGTTCCTTTTTCCCCACAGCCTCACCAAAATTTGTTATCAGTTGATTTCTTGATGGCAGCTATTCTTTCCGGAGTGAGGTGGAATCTCAATGCTTTTTAAATTTGCATTTCTCGAATGACTAGTGATGGTGAACACTTCTTCAAGTAATTATTTGCCATTTGTATATCTTCATTTGAGAACTGTGTGTTCATCTCAGATGCCCATTTTTGGAGAGGGTCTTTGAATTTGGGGCACTTGATGCTTTTCAATTCTTTATATGTTCGGGATATAAGATCTTTGTCTGAAGAGTTGCTGGCTAAAATTCTTTCCCAATCTGTGGGTTTTCTTTTCACTTTATTGCTGATTTCTTTTGAAGTGCCAAAACCTTTTAATAAAATGTGATCCCAGTTGTTGATTCTTTGAAGTGTTTCCCATGTAGTTTGTGTTTTGCTCATGAATTCTCTGCCTACCTCTATGTCTCCAAGATTTCTACATACTTTTTCTTCTAGTAGATTTAGTGTTTCTGTTTTAATGTTTAGATTTTTGATGCATTTTGATTTTAGTTTAGTGCATGGTGATAGGCATGGGTCTAGTTTCAGTCTTTGGCATGTGGAGAGACAATTTTTCTAACACCATTTATTAAAGAGGCTGTCCTTCCAGTGGACATATTTAGCCCCTTTGTCAAATATCAGGTGGCTGAGTGTCTTTTTAGTTGTGCTTACATCTTCTAATCTGTTCCATTGATCCTCAGGTGTATTTCTTGGCCAGTACCATGCTGATTTTATCACTGTGGCTTTGTATTATAGTTTCAAGTCATAAATTGAGATGCCTCTTGTCTTCTTTTGTTGCCCAGAATCTCCTTTGCTATTCTAGGTTTCTTTTGTTTCCAAATGAATTTTAGCAGTGTTTTCTCTAGACATGTAAGGTGTATATAACAGATTTAATGCAATCCCGATCTGTATACTGTATACTGTATAACAGTTTTGGTACTATGGCCCTTTTCACAAAGTTGGTTCTTCCTAAGCAAGAGCAAGGGATATCCTTCCATTTTCTAATATTCTCTTCAATCTCTTTTTTTCAGTGTAGTATAATTTTTAGCATATAGGTTTTTTACATTCTTGGTTAGGTTGATTCCTAAGTATCTCATTTTTTAGATGCTATTTTGAAAGGTGATATTTCCATAATTTCTCTCTGAGTTTTTTGTTTGTGTAGAGGAATGCTATTGATTTTTGAGTGTTGATTTTGTATCCAGCTACATTGCTGAATTTGTTTATTTCCTGTAGTAGTCTTTTAATGGAGTTTTGGGGTCTTCTATATAGGGTATAATTTCATCTGCAAATAGTGATAATTTAACTTTTTCCTTTACTATCTTTATTCTTTTTATTTCTCTCTCTTGCCATATTGCTCTGGCTAATATTTTCAGAACTATATTGTATAAAGTGGTGATAGTGGACGTCCTTGTCTTGTTCCTGGTTTTACAGTGAAGCTTTCAGTGTTTGTCCATGTAGTATAATGTTGGCTGTTGTTTTGTCATAGAAGGCCTTTACGAGATTGAGGTAGATACCATCTATTCCGAGTTTCTATAGGGTTTTTATCATCAACAAGTATTGGACATTATCAAAAAGTTTTTCTTCATATATTGAGATGACTATGCAGTTTTTCCTTTTCACTCAGTTGATGTGGTGTATTACATTTATTGATTTGCATATGTTAAATCATCCCTGCATTCCTGGAATGCATCCCACTTCGCTGTGATGTATAACCTTCTTGATGATTTGTTGCATTCTTTTTGCCAGTATTTTATTGAGAATCTTTGCATCAATGTTCATTAGTGAGATTGACTTATAGTTCTCCTTTTTGGTTGGGTTGTTCTCCAGTTTGAGTATCACAGTAATACTTGTCTCCACAGATGATTCATGGAGGATTACTACCCTTTCAAATTCATTGAAGAGTTTAGGACATACTGGGATCAAATCTTCTATTAATTTCTTGTAGAATTAAGCTGTGAATCCATCAGGATCTGGGCTTTTCTTTGTTGATAAGTTTTTAATCACATTTTCAATTTCAATAGCTGATACTAGGTTGTTTAAAATTGCTATATCTTCTTGGTTGAGCTTTGGTAGTTCATATGTCCCTAGAAATCTGTCCATTTCCTCTGTGTTTTCCCCCCATATGAGTAGAGATTTTCAAAGTAGATGTACATGATCTTTTGAATTTTCATGGAATCTGTAGTAATTTACCTGTTTTCAGTCCTTATTGTGTGAATGCTTTTTCTTTCTTTTTTCTTGATAAGGTTAGCCAAAGGTTTATCAATTTTGTTTATTCTCTCAAAAAAACAGCTTTTGATTCATTCTTTGTATTTTTAAAATTTCAACTGGATTAATTTCTGCTCCAATCTTTACAATTTCTTGTCTTCTGTGAGCTATAAGTTTAATTTGCTCTTCTTTTTCTAAAAGCTTGAGATGTAGCATTAGGCTGTTTATTTGTGGTCATTCTGTTTTCTTGATAGTACAATGTATTGCTATATATTTCCCTCTTAAGACTGCTTTCATTGTATCCCACAGATTACTGTATGTTGTTTCCATATTTTTAATGAGTTGTAAGTATTGTTTTATTTCTTTAATTTCATCTGTAACCCACTGGTTATTCAGAAGGCTGTTATTTAATTTCCATTTATGAAGATTTTGCAATTTCTTTTGCCATTAATTTACAATTTCAGGGCACTATGCTCAGATAATAAGCATGAGATAATTTCAGTCCCTTTGCATTTACTTAAGAATGTTTTATGGGTTGTTATATTGTCTATTTTGGAGAATGTCCCATGTGCAGCTGAGAATAGTGTGTATTCTGATGTGGCTGGGTGGAATACTCTGTAAACATCTACTAAGATCTTGTAATCACAGGTATGATTTAGTTCTATTATTTCTTTACTGACTTTTTGTCTAACTGATCTATCTCTGTGTGACAATAGGATATTAAGGTCCCCTGTTATAATTGTGTTCCTGTGTTTTTGGTTTTTCATGTCCATTAGTTTTTGTCTTATATAGTTGTGTGCTCCTGTATTTGGTGCATATATATTTATAAGTGTTAGTTCTTCCTCTTGAATTTTTCCTCTATCAAGTATGTAGTGACTGTCTTTATCTCTTTTAATCATCTGAAGTTTTAATTTCATGTTGTATGCAAGTAGAATGCTTACCCCTGGTTTTTTCTGGGTTCCTATTGCATGGAATACTGTTTTCTATCCTTTTTCTTTTGATCTTTGAGTTTCCTTTTGAGTCAGATAGGTTTCTTGTATACAGCATATTGTGGAATCCAATTTCTTGATCTATTCCATCAATCTATTTTTTTGATAGGTGATTTGAGGCCATTCATATTTATGGATATAACTTATATGTACTGGCTTCATCTTTGCCATGTTAATTTCCTGCTGTTGGTTTTCTGCTTTCCCCCATTATTTAATTGGTTGCCCTATATGGTTGTTTCTTTCTATTGTTCTGGAAACTGTGGTCATTTTTATCTCTATCTAGTATGTTTTTCAATACTCTTTCTGGGGTTGGTTTGGTGGACATGAATTTCTTCTGCTGTTCTTTGTCATGGAAGTGTCTTGTTTCTCCATTAAATTTGATAGAAAGTTTTGCTGGGTATATCGGTCTGGGTTGAAAGTTGTTTTCTTTCAGGGCTTGAAACACCTCACTGCAAGTACATCTTGACTTGAGGGTTTGTGCTGAAAAGTCTGCTGTGAATCTAATGGGTTTTTATTGGTAGGTGAGTTGTGTCTTTAACAGCTTTTAGAATTCTGTTTTTATGCTGCATTTCTTAGATCTTAATTATTATGTGTCTGGGTGTGGATTTATGTTGATTGTGACTGTTTGGCATTCTATGTGCCTTACTTATCTGCATATCAGATTCTTTCCCCATGTTTGGGAAATTTTCTGCTATTACTTCTGTGAATAGTTTAGCTATGTCATTTGCATTGAGTCCTGCATCTTCACTGATGCCTATTAGTCTTATATGGTTTCTCTGGAAATCATCTTTAAGCTGCTGGATTGTGATTTCATGGTGCGTTGTTATTTTTAAAAGTTCTAGGCTTTCATGAACGCTAATTGCAATCTTGTCCTCACAGTCTGAAATCCTATCCTCAGCTTCATTTAAACAGTTTTGCCATCTTCCAATATTTATTTTTGTTTCTTGGATATCTGTTTGTGTTTGTTTCATGGATTCTGCTTGTTTTCTATATTATTCTTTCAAGGTTTCAATCAGTTTCCCATGCTCTTGTACTTTTTGTCTATTTCTTCTCTAGTTGTGCTGAACAACTCCTTTAGTAAGGTTGTTATTTCTGTCTTTACATGTGAAATTACTTCTAATTTGATTTCCTCTATAGTCCCGTGGATTTGTCTTTATTTTACTTGCCATATTTTAAGAGATTTCTGGTACATGACTTTTAATGCCCTCTATTTCAATGTCTCCTTTACTTGCTTCTGTTGTTTGAGGTTGGATTTTGCTTTTTGGTTCTGTCATTTTCACCTTTCTGGCTACTATTTGGTCTTTCTAATCCTACTAGTCTCAACTATCAGTAGTGTGTATCTTAGGGTCCTGTTGTGTGGTTGATATTAGTCCAATTACTGGGTGCCACACTGAAGAGATGGGCCAGTCACCTGATCTCCTGAAGGGCCAGTTGTGTGAGTCCTATATTCTTCTTAGGCTGACACGCCTAGGAGTTTTGATGTAATTCAACCCTTAGTTCCTGCTGTTATCTGTCTTCAGGTTGTTCTGAGTCACCAGATCTCCCTATTTATAGTGTTTGTTTTGTCTTGGACCCTACTGTGTCACTGGGTATCTCCTAAGCCGTTTTAATTTTCTCCAGGTTGTGGGAGGCTTTATTGGACCCCTCCTCAACCTACCTGCTATTCTCTGTGTATAGGAAGGACTCACCCACCCTCTTGCGAAGCTTGCCAAGTTTCTACTTTTGGAGAGGGCTTGCCTATTGCTCCTGTTTACCCACTGAAGGTGGCAAACTGTATTCCTATTTTAGGGGCAAACCACCACACTGATGGAAGCCTGCTAAGGTCCTCTATTTGGATGACTGGTTACTGATTCTCCCATCCACACAGCATGGTTAATCCACTGCAGTACAAGGTTCTGGGGGGAGGAGTGTGAGCAGAAGATCAACAGCAATACTAGGTCCAGGGTTGGGGCAGGTCACAGAGGGCAGATTCGGGACAGCAGGGGCTTGGAAGAGGCTGGCTTAGGCTGGCGCCACTGGACAGCCTGTGTCTGGAGCGGGTGGCAGGAATGCGGCAAGGTGGGGGCGTGGAAGGGGTGGGCTCAGGGGCCTGTCTTGTGCATCCCTGGAGGTCCTGTGTCCCATGGCAGGAGGCAGAATTGTGGGGACACGGAAAGGGTGGACCCAGGGGCAGGGAAGGGACGGGCTTGGGGACCCAGTGTTGTGCACTGCTGAAGGTCTCCTGTCCTATGGTGGGTCTGCAACAGTGGAGGCACTGAAGGGGTGTGCTCCAAGGCCTGGCCTTGTGTGCCGCTGGAGGTCCTGTGTCCTGAGGTAGGTGGCGGGGAAGGGGGAGGTGCGGAAAGAATGTGCTCCAGGGCCTGGTCTTGCGAGTTGATGCAGGTCCTGTATTGCAAGTTGGGTGGCGGGACTGCAGGGGCTCTGAAGGGGTGGGCTCTGGAGCCCAGCCTTTTTTGCTGGCTCCACTGGAGGTCCTGTGTCCTGAGGCAGGAGGTGGGAAATCAGGGGGGCGGAAAAGGCGGGCTCAGAGGCTTGTGTGCTGCTGAAGGTCCTGTGATCTCTGGCGGGTGGCGGGACAGCAGTGGCGCCAGGTAATTTGATTTTTAGGGTTATTTTTTTTTTACTTGTTTATATATTATGAATATTAGCCTTTCATTTGACTAGTAGATGATAAAATTTTTCCCATCCTATAGGTTGTCTCTTCACTGTTGATTGTTTCCTTTGCTGTGCAGAAGCATTTAATTTTATATAGTCCCATTTGTTGGATTTTTATGTTATTTATTATGCCATTGGAGTTCTGTTCAGAACATCCTTCCTTATGCCTGTGTTTTCAAATGTTTACCCAAATTTATCTTCAAGTTGTTTTAGTGTTGCTGTTTTTATATCTAGATATTTGATTCATTTTTATTAGATTTTAGTACAGGAAGAGATATATAGGTGTAGTTTCATTCTTGTGCATTTAGATAACCAGTTTTTCCAGCAGCATTCGTTAAAGGCACTACCTTTTCTCCAGCATATATTTTTACTTCCTTTCTAAAGGGTCAGATGGCCCAAGGTGCATAGGTTGATTTCTGTGCCTTTGATTTTATTCCATTCATTTACATGCCTATTTTTGTGCCAGTGCAATGCTGTTTTTAATACTATAGCTTCATAATATCATTGGAAATTTGGTATTATGATGCCTCCTTCTTTGCTCTTTTTATTCAGGATTGCCTTATTTAATTCAATCTCCTCTGGTTTCATATAAATTTTAGAACTGATTATTTTCTTGTTCTGTGAAGAATATTGTTGGTATTTTGTTATGAACTGCATTAACTACATGTCATTTTTGGTAATATGGCCATTTGGATGATATTGACTCTGCTGATCAGCAAACAAAGGTTATTGTTCCATTTCTAATGTCAATTTCAATCTTATTTTCTTGAATATTGTAGCTTTCATTATTAAAGTCTTTCACCTTCTTGGTTACCTTGATTTCTAAGTATTTAATTGTTTTAAGCTGCTCTGTAGAAGACTATTTTCTTTATTTCTTTATTGGTGGGTTCCCTCTTGGTGTACAGAACTGTTATTGACTTTTGTGTGTGTTCATTTTGTACCCTGCCACTTTCCTGAATTTATTAGTTCTTTTTTAAACTTTATTATTGTTATTCTGTTTTTTATTAGCCTGTTTCTAGTGCATAATGATTACATTTTTAATGGGGAGTTGCTATATGTACATAACACATCCCAATTCCTTTTTTCATTGCCCCCCCTTCCATTTATTGTTCCCATTTACTTTTGCAAAGCATCTACCTCCCTATTTCCTATTATCTCTTTTATTTTGCTTTCTGTTTAAACTTTTGGTTTCTCATAAAACAAAAATTATGAGATATTTAAACTCGTGTGTCTCATTTATTTCATTTAACATTGTGGTCTTGAGGTGCGTCCATTTTCCTATAAATGACTCAAGTTTACTCTTCTTTCTGGCGGAGTAGCACTCCATTGTATACAAATACCACATTTTGTTTTGCAAATAAATGTAGTTGGACTTCTTCCTTTTCTATTCATATTCCTTTTTATTTCTTAATATTGTATCAAAACTCTGGCTAAACTTTTGACAATTACATTGAAGGGG
Source organism: Hydrochoerus hydrochaeris (assembly GCA_004027455.1). Lineage (NCBI taxonomy): Eukaryota > Metazoa > Chordata > Mammalia > Rodentia > Hydrochaeridae > Hydrochoerus > Hydrochoerus hydrochaeris. Next base: position 250,104 of record PVLA01002014.1, on the reverse strand, counting down.
AGTGTTGAGAGCTGTCTCATTCTTAATTTTAGCGGGATTGCTTATAGATTTTCTCCATTTTAATATGATACTGGCTATGGGTTTGTCATAACTGGCTTTTATGAGTTTGAGGTAAGGTCCTTGTATGCCTGATTTTGCCAGTTTTTATTATGAATTGATGTTGCATTTTGTTAAAGGCTTTTCTGAATCTATTGAGATGATTATGTTAGTTATATACTTAATAGTATTTATGTGGCATATTACATTATTGATTTATACACATTTTACCATCTTTGCATTCATGGAGTGAAATCAACTTGATCATAATATATGATATTTTAAATAACTTGTTGCATTGTTTTTGCAGTTATTTTGTTAAAGATTTTTGCATCTATGTTCTTCAAGGTGCCTGGGCTGTTGGGGTTTTTTTTTTGGTGGGGGGAGCACTTGTTCAGTTTTGGTATTAGAGTGATGCTGCCTTTGTAGAATGAGTTTGCAAGTATCATTTTCTTTAAATTTCATGGAAGAGTTTGAAGAGTATATTAATTATTCATTAAAGTTTTTGTAAAATTCAGTGGTGAATCAATCTGTTCTTGGAATTTTCTTAGTTGGAAGAGTCTTATTACTGTACTAATTTCACTGCTTGCTATTGATCTATTTTGGTTATTCATTTCTTTATTCAATTTTCATGAGACATATGTATTTATAAATTTATTTCTTTCACATTCTAGTTTTTGGAATTTTAAGTTTTCAACATACTTTCTATAATCTGCTCAATTTCAATGGTGTCTGTTTTAACTTCTAATTTTGATCTGTACACTATTAATTTTTTATATGTGGATAGCACAAGTGCTTTCTGTTTTTTTATTTTAAACTTTATTCACACATATGGGAGGGAAAACTTTTTTTTATTTAAAGAGAAAAAAAACCAGGAAAAATGTAAAAATATTACAGAATTTCAAGAAAAGAAGATAAACAGTAAGAAATCACTAGTTGATAAATTACATATTGTTCTTTTAGAAATAGTTATTCAAGTTAGAGAATTAAAGCATACCAAGTGGACACTAAAGCAGTGAGAATGCAAACAGATCTGTTCAGCAATCCAACAAGAACCTAGAAATATGGTCATCAATCCCACACATCTAAGCATACATGGAGCTATATCTTATATAGCGCTTCTTATTCCTCTTTTTTACAATAGCAATTATACATTTTAAAAATTTTATTTAAAGAGAAGAAAAACAAAACAAAACAGAAAAAAAGGTAGCAACAATACAGAATTCTAAAAGAAAGGAAGAAAAAGGAAAATGAGAAAAAGCCCCACTAAGAAATCAGTAATTTATAAATTACGTACTGTCATCCTGGATGTAGTTGTTCAAGTTACAAAGTTAAAGCGTACATAGTAAATATTCAAACAGATAGACTACAAACAGTTCTGCTCAAAGATACAACAAAGATTCAGCAATATGTTCATCTATTTTACACACTCAAACATACACGCAGTTATATCCCTTAGAGCACTTTCCTTTCCTCTCTTTTTTGTAATAGCAATTACACATTTTGGTTGTATTATTCTTGTAGTTCTTATTTACTTTTTACACTAGAGAGACAATATGATATTTATAAATATGATTCTTATTTATTTCACTAATGAGGATATTCTCAAGTTGTCTCCATTTGCCTATGAATGCCTCAAGGTCAACTTTTTATAGCTGAGTAATATTCCATTGTAGAAAAATGCCACATTTTTTTCATCCACTCTGCAGTTGATGGGCATCTTAGTTGTTTCCAGGATTTAGCTATGAACATGGGTGCACATATATGACTGTGATATGAACTTTTCAGTTCTTCTGGGAAAATACCAAGGAGGGGGATAGCTGGATTAATGGGGCTTCCAATCCTAGTCTTCTGAGAATTCTCCATATGGATTTCCATAATGGTTGCACCAGTCTAGATTCTCACCAACAGTGGAACAGTGTTCCTTTTTCCCCCACAGCCTCACCAATATTTGTTATCATTTAATTTCTTGATGGCAGCTATTCTTTCCGGAGTAAGGTGGAATCTCCATGCTCTTTTAATTTGCATTTCTCAAATGACCAGTGATGGAGAACATTTCTTCATGTATTTGTTTGCCATTTGTTTATCTTTCTCTGAGAACTATGTGTTCATCTCAGATGCCCATTTTTGGAGAGGGTCTTTGAATTTGGGGGGCTTGATGTTTTTCAATTCTTTATATGTTCTGGACACAAGTCCTTTGTCTGAGTGGTTGCTCGTTAAAATTTTTCCCCACTCTGTTGGTTTACTTTTCACTCTGTTGGTGATTTCCTTTGAAGTGCAGAAACTTTTCAATAATGTGGGATCCCATTTGTTGATTCTTTGAAGTGTTTCCCATGCAGTTTGTGTTGGTTCATGAATTCTCTGCCTACCCCTATGTCTCCAAGACTTCTACCTTCCTTGTCTTCCAGTAGATTTAGTGTTTCTGTTTTAATATTGAGGTCTTTGACCCATTTAGACTTTAGTTTTGTGCATGGTGATATGCATGGATCTAGTTTCAGTCTTCAGCATGTAGAGCCAATTTTTCCAACAGCATTTATTAAAGAGGCTATCCTTCTTCCAGTGGACATATTTAGCCCCTTTGTCAAATATCAGGTGGCTGAGTGTCTTTTTTGTTGGGCTTTCATCTTCTAATCTGTTCCATTGATCCTCAGGTCTATTTCTTTGCCAGTACCAAGCTGATTTTATCACTGTGGCTTTATAGTACACTTTCAAGTCAGGAATTGAGATACCTCCAGCCTTGCTTTTGTTGCCTATAATTGCCTTTGCTTTTTTAGGTTTCTTCTGTTTCAAATGAATTTTAGTACTGTTTTCTCTAGATCTGTGAGGTATGTCAATGGTATTTTGATTGGGACTGCATTAAATCTGTATAACAGTTTTGGGAGTATAGCCATTTTCACAATGTTGGTTCTTCCTAACCAAGAGCAAGGAATGTCTTTCGATTTTCTAATATCCTCTTCAATCTCCTTTTTCAGCATAGTACAATTTTCAGCATATAGGTCTTTCACATTTTTAGTTAGGTTGATTCCTAAGTATTTCATTCTTTTACATGTTATTGTAAAGGGTGATATATCCATAATTTCTCTCTCAATGAGTTCTTTGTTTGTGTACAGGAATGCTATTGATTTTTAAGCATTGACTTTGTATCCAGCTACACTGCTGAACTTGTTTATTACCTCCAGCAGTCCTTTAATGGAGTTTTTGGGTCTTCTATATAGAATATCATGTCATCTGCAAATAGTGATAATTTAAATTTTTCCTTTCCTATCTTTAGACCTTTTATTTCTCTGTCTTGCCTGATTGCCCTGGCTAGTGTTTCCAGAACTATATTTAAAAGGAGTGGTGATAGTTATTTAATTTCCATGTATTTATGCAGGTTTTACAATTTCTTTTGACATTAATTTCCAATTTCAGTGCACCATGGTCATATATTATGCATGGTATGATTTCAATACCTTTGCATTTACTTAAGAATGTTTTATGTGATAATATATTGTCTATTTTGGAGAATGTCCCATGTGCAGCTTAGAAGAATGTGTATTCTGATTTGCTTGGGTGGAACATTCTGTAAATGTCTACTAAGTCCAGTTGCTCACAGGTATGATTCAGCTCTGTTATTTCTTTGCTGACTTTTTGTCTAGTTGATCTATCTCTTTGTGACAATGGGGTGTTAAGTTCCCCTATTATAATTGTGTTCTTATGTATTTGGTTTTTCATGTCCATTAGTATCTGTCTTATATAGTTGGGTGCTCCTGTATTTGGCACATATATATTTATAATTGTTAGATCTTCCTCTTGAATTTTACCACTAATAAGTGTGTAGTGACCTTCTCTTATCTTTTTTAATACTTTTAGGTTTGAAGTTCACATTGTCTGCAAATAGAATAGTTACCCCTGCTTTTTTCTGGGTTCCTGTTGCATGGAATACTGTTTTCCATCCTTTGACTTTTAATCTATTAGTTTCCTTTTGAGTCAGATGCCTTTCTTGTATACAGCATATTGTTGGATCCTGTTTCTTGCTCCATTCTGTCAATCCAATTCTTTTTATAGGTGAATTGAGGCCATTTATATTTATGGATATCACTGATGTGTACTGGCTTGACTTTGCCATGTTATGTTCCAGTTGTTTCTTTCTGCTTTTCCTCTTATTTAATTGCTTATCCTACCTGGTGTTTTCTTTCTGTTGTTGTTTTGGGGATTGTGGTCATTTTTATCTTTGTCTTGTATGTCTTTCAGTACTCTTTCTAGGGTTGGTTTTGTGGACATGAATTTCTTCAGGTGTTCTTTGTCATGGAAGTATCTTGTTTCTCCATTAAATTTGAATGAAAGTTTCCTGGGTGCATCAGTCTGTGTTGAAGGCTGTTTTCTTTCAGGGCTTGAAATACCTCACTCCAAGCTCTTCTTGACCTGAGGGTTTGTTCTGAAAAGTCTGCTGTGATTCTAATGGGGTTTCCTTGACAGTTGAGTTGTGTCTTTTCTCTGACAGCTTTTAATATTCTGTTTTTATGCTCTATGTCTAAGATCTTAATTATTATGTGTCTGGGTGTGGATTTATGTTGATTGTGAATGTTTGGTGTTCTATATGCCTCAATTATCTGCATATCAGATTCTTTCCTCATGTTTGGGAAATTTTCTGCTATTATTTCTATAAATACTTTACGTATGTCATTTGCCTGGACTCCTGTATCTTTGCCAATGCCCATTATTCTTATATTGTTGCTCTTGGCCTTATCATGAAGCTTCTGGATTGTCATTTCATGGTGCTTTGTCATTTTTAAAGGTTCTATCCTTTCCTGATCACTAACTGTAATCCTGTCCTCAAGGTCTGAAATCCTATCCTCAGCTTCCTTTAGGCAGTTCTGCATGCTTTCAATAGAACTTTTGTTTTCTTGGATGTCTCTTTGAGTTTGTTTCATGAATCCTGCTTGTTTTCTCTATGTTTCATTCAATGTTTCAGTCAGTTTCCCATGCTCATATACTTTTTTCTCTAGTTCTTCTTTAGCTGCATTCAACAACTCCTTTACTAAAGTTATTTCTATCTTTACATGGGAGAGTACTTCTAATCTGATTTCCTGTATATCCTGATGCAGTTGTTTTTTTATTTCACTCACTATCTTTTCAGAGATTCCCGGTGTGCTACTTTTGGGGTCCTCTATTTCAATGTCTCCTATTCTTGGTTCCGGTGAAGTATATGTTTGAGACTGCATTTTGCTTTTTCGTTTTGTCATTTTCACACTGCCTGCTGTTTTCTATGTGTAGGAGAGGATCACACACACACACACTGTTGTCAGACACACCAAAGTCTTACAGTTAGTTGGAGGGGGTTTTACTACTGGCTCTATGTATCCCCTGTACACCTCTATGTTAGGGGTATACTCAACACACTGATACAGTTAATTGGCTATAGTCCAAGGCTCACCACCTGGGAGCAATGTTCCAAATTTTTTCATATTATCTGGAGCCTGCTGAGACCTTCTGATGTTCCAGTTGGGAGGGCAGGCCCAGCTGTAGCAGTCCAGGGCAGTTTTCAGTCTTGGGCAGGCCTCCTCCATGTTCCTAGTGGCAGTGCGGGCCCTTGGTGGATGTTCCAGGCAACCTACGCCTGAGGTCGGCTTCTGCCATGTTCCTGGTGGCAGGGTGGGCCCACCAGGGAGGTTCTGAGCAGCTTACCCCTGATGCAGCCTTCTGCTACGTTCCTGGTGGCAGGGCAGGCCCACCTTGGAGGTTCTGGGCAGCCTCCGCCTGATGCAGTCTTCCACAAAGTTCCTGGTGTCTGGTTGGGGCCATGGTGGAGTTTCCAGGCAACCTACACCTGAGGTGGGCTTCCACTAAGTTCCCGGTGGCAGGGCAGGCCCACAGTGGTGGTTCCAGGCAGTTTACCCCTGATGCAGGCTTCCGCTAATTTCCTGGTGGCAGGTCGGGCCCATGGTGCAGGTTCTGGTCAGCTTACCCCTGATGCAGGCTTCTGCTAAGTTCCTCTTCCTTTCTATTCTTTTTTATTTTTATTTTTTTGAGACAAAGTCTCATTTTGTAGTGCAAGCTGATGTTGAAATCACTTATATAGCTCAGGCTGGCCTTAAACTCACAGAAATCCTGCCTCAGCCTCATAGTCCTGGGATTATAAGCATGTACCAACATGCCCAGCTTTTTGCATTATTTTTGTTGATATGTTGAAATTTCAGTTTTAGTTGCTTTATCTGTGTTTTGTCGAGAAAAATTAACCGAGGAAGAGAGTATTGTATATTTTAGGAGTAAGGTTTATGTTGAAATTAACTACTTCTGAGAGATTCTGTAAATGTGACAGCATTGTAACAAAACTAATCATTTGCAATATAAAGCATTATACTTAATTTTGATTTAGCATTTTTTAATAACTCAACAAGACTTTATATAGTTCACCTTAGGTAAACTGCTTTTTTTTTGAAGGAGGTGACTCCCATCATAGTGGTTGCTTTGGAAAGGATTGAGAAAAAACTCGTGTAGTTGAATTTAGCAAAAAGTGGATATAATCGTTATATGTCAACTTGGGTGTTTTGTGAAAGAATATGTAGATATTTCTGTGGTAAAGTTAACATTTAAATCAATAAACTTCTAGTAAATTAGATTATCCTTCTTAATGTCAGTGATCTTGTCCAAACATTTGAGGGCCTTACTAGAAAAAGAATGATTTCTCCCCAAAAAGAAAGACTGGCTTCAAGCTAGTGTTCCAACAACTATTCAGCAACCTGATTGTGTTCATCCACAAATCCTTAAAATTAATTTAACACTCTCATGGATACCCACACACACACACACACACATATATATATATATATATACATATATACATACATATATATACATATATACATAAATATATTTTCCTATTGTTTCTATTTCTCTGGAGAATCCAGAGAAAATATAGCTGAAAACACAATTCTGGTTTATTGGCTTTGGTATTTCTCTTCATACCTACCTCTTGTTTTTTCTTGGCTGTTAGTTTCTGCAAGTGTGTGGCACTGTTGATTACAATTTCACTTAACTAACCATTATTAGACTTCACTGTATACATACCCAGCACACTGTTGGCTGTTGTGGTGGTTTCCAGATGATAAGCCTCAGCAACTGATCATAAGGAGCTGGAAAAGATGAAATATTTTAGGATAAAGCAGAATATAACCAGCTGTATAAGAGAAACCTGAGAAGCATGTAGCAGAAGTTCAAAAGGAGTGATGACTTTTGCTTGGATATATAAAAGGATTTGGGGCTAGTCCTTAAGAATGAATGGAATGGAAATCACTGCCTTATCATGGATGTAATTCAAGCATGAAAGTGTGTCAGATACAGGTAGAACATAATAAACAAAGGCTTTGGATTAGGGAAGGAGAGTATATACTATAAATAAGGAAAGATGCCACATACTATGCACTAGGATTTTGTGGGCATCACTCAACAGGGAGATATTATCAAATTAAATGTACCCTACAAGCTGAGTGTGGTGGTGTAAATTTGTTATCCTAGCACTCAGGAGGCTGAGGCAAGAAAATTTACAAAAGTTCAAAGCCAGCCTGAGCTATAAAGTGAGGTAAAGACCAACCTACACTACATAGTGAGACACTGTCTCTGAATGAATGAATGAATAAACCCTAGCAAACAGCCTCTCATTTCTTAACAACCATGGATATGAACAACTTTTTTTAAAAAATTTTCTTCCATCAGCATGGCTTCTATTTGGGAACACTACAACCTTATATTCAAACGTGGTCTGTTCTGCTATCTGATGCTAATTTGATTTTACCTCTGGTAAGCATTACTGAGAGACAAAATGATGCTTGGGTTTGGCAATTTAATAATCTCTCCTTCATACTTTGGCTCAGAATGGTCTCATAGTTGCCATGTGTGCTAGAAACTGCATGAGAACATATCTAGTGCTGTTGTGTTTTGTGGGTGATAAGGTGTTCCTTTGTGTATAACTGCAGATGAGATGGCATCTGTGTTGGTTACTTTTCTCTAGGTGCTAACCAAAATATCTGATACCAAAAATGAAGGAAGGAAAGGTTTATTTAGCTTATAGTTTGTCAAGGTTTAAGTCCATACTCAGCTGACTCCCAGGCAACGGGGCATGGCACAGGGGAAGCAGTTCAAGGTGGTGGAGGACAGCAAAAGCAGCAAGAGCAAAAGGGAAAGAAAAAGCCTCATTACCTCCCTTATATTGTAAGCAGGCTACCACCCCCCAGAGTGGGTGTAGAGCTCACACCACCTAGGTGGCCTTCTCTTGCCCAGGCTGAGGATGTTTACAAAGTAAGAGCGCTGGCTCCCAGCTGAGTCACTTAGTTAAACTTCTAAGCTTTTCAAGTTGACAATGTATCAACCATAACAGCATGTATGATGTGCGTGAGCTGCTCTGAAGAACTAGACGGCTTCCAGCAATATTGTAATGCTTTTCTAAAAACAGTTGTATTATGTGAATGTCATATTTAACGTTTTGAGTAAGGACTTAGCCTAACTTTCTGCAATGAAATACTGATGTAATATATTTTATTTAAAAAATTACTTACATTTTTCTAAGTGGTTTTGAGCTTCATTCAAAGGATTTAATTAGTAGAAGTGACAGAAAGGATTCCTTGTTCATTGTCATCTATGTATGTTATTTATAATTCCTAAATGGCAGGTCAATTTATAATCCAAGTCACATAGATTTACCTTATAATTATTTTAAATTATTGAGGTATAATTTAAATATAGAAATATTTATCCTTTTTAGTCCTACAGCTCTGAGTTTTGCAACCATGTAATAGTCACATAACTGTTACCACAATTACAATACACAACAGTTCCTTTACAGTCCAGATTTCCTTCGTGTGTAGGGTATGTCCTCCCATTGCCCTCACCCCTGGTTCCTAGTTAGTACTAATCTGTTTTCTGCCCTTTTAGCTTTTCTTGTTTCAGAATGTAATATAATTGAAATTGTATGGTATTTAGTTTTGTGAGTCAAGTTTATTTTACTCATCATAAAACCTTTGAGAATAATCTCATTTGTTGTGTATATCAGTAGTTTGTTCACTTTTATTGCAGAGTAGTATATTTTGGTGTGAATATATATATATATATATATATATATATATATATATATATATATCATTGTTTATCCATTCATCGGTCAAAGAACACTTGGGCTGTTTTCAGTTTGGGATGACTGTAAACGAAGCTAACATACATTTATATAGGTTTTGATGGGAACATACTTTTTAATTTGTTTAGGGAATACTTTAGAGAGATTGATAGATCATATAGTTAAATTTATGATAAACTTTATTAGAAACAGCCAAAGTATTTTTCAGGGCATAACACTAGTTTTTATTGTATGGAAAAAAATGTAAAACAAAATTTAATGACAAAATAATAAGAATATCAATAGTTGATACACTGAATATTGTTATCTATAAAGTAGTTTCTCAGAGTACAAGATATGGGCATAAAAATTCTCCAAATGATAGTAGCACAAACATTTTTCTGAGTGTTTCAGTTCCTCAGCATCCTTGTCAGGATCTTGATATTGCTCATTTTAATTTAGAAAAAAAATTTAGTCATTTTAGTATGTATGAGCATATTTTAAATGATTGAATATTTTTAGGTAAATTATACTGCAATAAATTTGATCATCTAAAAATAAAAGGTAAACAATGAAGTAGAATTGTACTAACATAAAAGTAAGTATAGAAAGGAAAAGTAAAAAAGAAAGTTAGAAAACTAAAAAAGAAAAGCACAAATAGGGCCAATGATTTAAAATGTTGACTTCACAGAAAAATATCAATGCAAATATCCAAGAATCATGAGAAGAAACTAAAGCTCTGTAGCTAAATATCAAGATACACAAATATCATGTTTTTTACTTTATTTTTTCATAATAAAAAGTTAATTTCAAAGAGAATAAGACCAAACAAAATAGAGCAGAATACAGACATTCAAAACCAAACTGGTAAAGTGATACAGGATTTCAAAACAAGGTAATAGAAAATCAACTATGGCTACCATATTGCCTCTTGTTATCTTCAAAATAGCTGCCCATACTGTCAGACATGATAAAATCAAGCAAAATGAAGCAAAATAAAACCAATCAAAACAAAACAATGAAAATGATACAGGACTTCAGGGCAAGATAATAGGAAATCAACAATGGCTACCATAATATATCTTTTCTTTAAAATAGCTGCCCATGCCATTAGATATAATAAAATCAAACAAACAAATAAAAAAACCAGTATAAAACCAAACAAAATAAAACAATGAAAATGATACAGGACTTTAAAACAAGATAATAGAGAATTAACAATGGCTACCACCTTCAGAAGGAAATCCTCCACAGTTGCTATGTTGCGTATTGTTATCCTCTAAAGAGATGCTCAGACTACCAGCTTTAGGCCTGCAAAGTCAGTCAAACAATACAGGCATTAAGTTGTGTTTTCATTTCAGTAACTATCATTTCAGCCTGTTTCTCTGAATCAGTTTGTTGCTTACAGGGGCGGTGGGAGAGCTTAGCAATTCTTGTCTTCCAGCCTGCATGCCAGCTGGCTCACAGGAAGGGGTTGACCCAGCCTGTGGCCACCACTGGCTCACAGGAAGTGGTTAGCTTCTTCTTGGTTCCTTTCCCAGGACACATGGCTGCCACTGGCTCACAGGGAGGGTTTGGTCTGGCCCATGACCACCTTTGGCACACAGGAAGGAGTTAAGCTTTTTCTTGGTTCTCTTCCTGGGACACATGGCTTTTGCTGGCTCATGGGAAGGGGTTGGCCTGGACCACGACTGCTGCTGGCTCACAGGAAAGGGTTGGCCTGGCTCAGGACTGCCACTGGCTCACAGGAAGAGGTTAGCATTCATCTGTTTTTTTTTAAACAAATTGTCAAATACATGTAGGGTCAGAATAAAAAAATATATAAATTCCCTTTTATAGTGATCCTGTCTGGATACTGGATCCAAGAGACATTTGTTTATGTATACAAGATTTATAAGTAAGACTGTATGTCACATTACTTATGATGAGGAGTTATTGGAAATTAGGTATATACCAATGGAAAAGTGAATGAAAAATATCTTGTATTAATCTGCATGTATCTTATGACTAATGATTTTAGACATTTTCATGCACTTGACATTGCTATATCTTTGGGTAAGTGTTTAGATTCTTCCTATTGAAATTTGATTGTCTTGTCCTTATTGTTGATTAGCGGCTGTTTTTTAGATTCTGTGCATAAAACCTTTATCATATATGTGATTTGAAAGTATTTTCCCTTGTTTGTGGCATGTCTTGTTATTCTCCTGATAGTGTCTTTCTCAGAATAAAATAGTTTCAGTTTGATAAAGGTCAGGTTGTCAAGCTTTTTATGTCTCATGCTTTTCACAGCATAGCTACAAGATCATAGCCTAACTTGTGTTAGCTTTCGATCACTGTTACAAATGTCTGAAATGAATAAACCTATGAGGATGAAAGCTATATTTTGGCTCATACTTTCAGAAGTTTCAGTCCATGGTTGCTTGGAGCTATTTCTTTGGACCTGTAGCTTTACAGTATATAATGCAGGAAACACATTGTGGAGGAGGTCTGCTTATTTCATGGTGCCTGGGAAGTGAAGGAGTGATAAAGGGCCAGGGTACCTAAATCCTCTTCAAGGGCACTCTCCCAGTATCTTAACTTCCTTACACTATGCCCACTTCCTAATCACTCCATCATTTCCCAGGACTGTTACAGGCTGAGACCAAGCTATTAGCATGTGAGTCTTGGAAGGATACTTAAGATCCAAATAAGCACATAAATTCTAAGATTTTCTCCTATCCTTTCATTCAAAAGTTTTAGACTTTTATATTTTATATTTAGATCTGTGATCCATTTGGGGCTGATTTAAATATTGCTTTCTTTTAAGTAATGGAGTAAAAATGTTTTGGAATTGGAATACTAAGAGCTGTTTCCTGCAGTTAGTACTTTGGAAGCAAGACTGTTGTGACTTTTTAACTCTTTTGACCCTAATCAGCAGTCAAAACTGTAATTGACTTTGTGACTTAGGTACTCAAAAGTGTGTGTACATGAAGTTGAAGGTTTCATGAGAGAATATTTATCCTTAACACCAATTTTTATCCTTAATACTTTCCCCTGTAATTCTGTTTCATGAAAAATAAATCCTTGTGTTTACCCACTAAACATAGTTCATTTCCCACTAATAGGTCCAGATTATTTGGAAAACATACTGATTTAGCTGTCTTACATATTTGAAGTTCACAGCACTGCCTGCAACTCTAAACATTACCTATCATTTCTGTTTTCTTTCTGCTAAGAATTCTACTCAGCATTTCTGTAAACACAGTTTAATGTCTGTTATAACTTTAAACATTTTTATATAATATGCCACTGGCTGAGGTGTCAGAAAATAGTAAATGAAGTAAAACTTACCATAAACTACAAATTTTTCTGTTTTGTTTGCAGTACCTGTTAAAACGATGTCCAGCCCTGGAGGAACTATAACTGTTTGGTGGTTGTTTTTATGATCTTATTCCTGTCTTGAATTTTATTTTTAAGTTGGAGAAATGCACTGTTGTTCCTGCTAGTCTAGCAGGGCCAAAGGAGGCCAAGGGCATGGAGGTGGAAAGGCTCAGTAACCTTATTGACTATTCTTTCTTCTAATATTTGTGTTCTGGCTGACATTGGCTATATTTATGCTTCTTTTTCTGTGTTTCCTTGTGTTGGTCAGTTTACCTATTGCTGATTCTCACAATTTATTTTTTTATTTTTCCACAATTTAAAAAGAGATTATTTTGGCTCATAGTTTCATAGATTTAAATCTATGATAAGCAGGCTCCAAGGCAAAATTATCATGGTGGAAGTATGTGGCAGAGGATAGCTGTTCAGCTCACTGAATGTAGGAAGCAGGGTTTCATGGGAAGAACCAGAGAGGAAGGGATCAGGGAAAGGATACCATTTCCAGGGTTATACCTTCATAACTTACTTCTAAATAGGGCCCATTTTCTAGTAGCTCATTCAACTATGAACTCATCAATGAGTTAAACTGTGTACAAATTTAGTATCCTTAAAATTCAGGCACCTCTTCAAGAGTCGCAATCTAATCAATATAATAGTCAAGATTAAGTCACACAAGTGCACCCTTTTTCATTTTGACACTTAATCAGATCTTAAAAAGTACTAAATCTTAACAAACAAAACAAAAAAGTGCTAAATCTCTAAATAAATTCAAGCTCGTAATTCCACCTAATGTAACTCCCATTTACAACTGCAAAAGCACTTATAGCTTCCTCCAAAGCCTCAACAGTTTCAGCACTTCTCAAAAGTCCAAGTCAATAGTCTCCTCTGAGACCCAAGGCAAATTTGGCTGTGAACCACTTAAAAAATTAACAGGGTACATATTCCCAAGACACAGTAACATAGGGCCAACATTCTCATTCTTAAGGGGAAGAGGAAGAGAATAGAAAACAGTATGACCCAAACAAAACCACAACCCACCATGGAAAACATTAAGTTTTGTTTCCATATTTGGCATCAGATTCCTCTTGGGCAAAAATTTAAGTGTTTCAAAACTTTATGGTCTACCTTTTGCCCCTTCTCTCTATAAATCTGGCTAAAACTAGCTAGTAATGCATATGCCGCAGCCTGAATGTTGAGATGGCCTGAAATTTCTTCTGCAATGTCAAGTAGTTTGCCACCTTTAAATTTACACTCACAAAGTCTTAGGATATGGACAAAATTTAGACAATGTTTTGCCACAGGATATAACATGCATGGCCTCTATTCTAACTCCCTAGAGAGTCTTTATTCTTCATTCCTGTATGAAATCTCATGAGCCTGATCTTTAATGTTCACATTCTTAACAATGTTATGGTCTTCTGAACTCTGACAAAAATTGCCATCAGGCTGTGCTCATAGTATTTTAGGCTTTCTCTAGACCATTTCTCCAAACTTTTTCAACTCCTATAAATCAGTTAGTATTCTGAAGCACATGTGTAGTTACAGCAGCAATCCTAATTTTTGGTACCAATTGTCTGTATTGGTCAACTTGCAAAAAAAAAATCTGATACCTGCAATTTTAAAGGAGAAGTTTATTTTGACTCATGGTTCCAGAGGTTTCAATCAATGGTCAGCTGGTTCCAAACAGAAATGTAATGGCAGAAGGCCAAGTAGCAGAACATAGAAGAGCCAGAGAAAAAGAGTAAGGGAATAGATATATTCCCGAGGTTATATCCCTTATGATCTACTTCCTCCAGCTTGGCTCCACCTACTAGTAACTCATTCAGCTGTGAACTCAACAGTGGGTTAACCCATGATGTGTTTAGTACCTTCATAATCCAGTAACCCTTCCAAGAATCTTTTGAGCCTAGTCAAGTTAATAATTAGGATCAACTGGCACACTCCATTATCCCTCTTTTTTCATGGTTCTAAGTACAAATGACTGCCAAAGACCCTGAGTTTACTTCTAGCCAGACTGGAATGAATCCAGTCCAATTCTCTGGAAAAACAATGCAATTAGTTAAGTTTAGGAAAATGTCCATCCTTGGTTCAATCAGATTTGCTCAATAATGGTGGTGGGATAATAAAACAATCCGTGTTTCTCTCTATGTGCAGACAGTACAGTATACATCTAGAGACTGGGAAGGATGTTTGATCTACCACAAATTCCAAAAGTTCTAGTTGGCATAGATTCATGTTTTAAAAAGAATTTTAATTAATTTGTTCTTCAGAATATGAAGTTCCTAGAAAATGCATTAGCTATTTAAAAACAAAATGTAAGTTAATGTTTACAAAACAAGAAAAATTCATAGTTCTCAGAGAATGACTTTTCTTGTTTTGCTCCTGTTTAAATAATTAAACTTGCTGGGCATGGTGGTGCATGCCTGTAATCCCAACACTCAGGAAGCTGAGGCAGGAGGATAACTAAGTTCGAGACCAGCCTGGGCTACAAAATCAGCTCAAGGCTAGCCGAAAGTTCATAGCGAGACCGTGTCTCAAAAAACAAATAAACAAACAAAACCCTCCCCCAAAACCCACAACTTACACACAGAAATTTTGTGTATATTGACAATACAATACCCTTTATTTTAAAAAATGGCAGTCATCCATATACAGAGTATCTTGTGAATCCAAGAATTGAGGATTTTGGAGGTTAAAGTACATTAATATTTAAAATATCATATATATATATTATATATATATAATATATCTGAATAGTTTTAACTTATACATAAACATTCAAAGTTGTCCTCAAACAGAGAAGATACTAATATTACCCCATCTCTGCTTAGCTAAATATTTAACATGTTATTCCATTTAGTCCTTGCAACCACTTTTTAAGAAGTAGGTGTTATTGTCTTAGAAACAATGAAGAAATTAAAACTCAGGGAAAACATTCAACAAATAATGTGACAAAGCTATGATTTAAGCTGATATTTGTGTCCTCTGAGTCTCTTCTCAACCCATTGTGGTGTTCAGGAGTATGAAAAGCTTGAGGGTACACAAACTATCCAGTTTGTTTTATCTGTATACCAAAAAATCAGTTTCAAATGTGTGGCAACCATTTATTTATATCAGGAGCTAAAGGAGAGCCATGTTAGTTGTGTAATGTTAGTTACTTAAATACTTGCATTTTTCATAGGTTACTGAAGTGAAAAATCAATATTTAAAAATAGCAGTATCTTCTTCAGTTTGGCAATAAATGTTTTTAACATTGTATTCTAAACCTTAGTGCATGCTAGATTGGGAATTGGTGGAAAAAAGGGAAAGATGACCTTTCTTTTTCACCCTGAACAAACAAGAAGAGGAAAGCAAAGACTGGCTAAACAGTATGAAAGCAGTATTTTAAGCTTTTCATGTTTATACACTTGAAACCTGCTATTTGCAAAACCACATTTTTAATGTGAAAAATCAGAAAAAAATATGACATAGAAATCATGGTTGAAGACAATATTTATAATAGAAATTATTTTTGTAATAGTTACATAAAACAAATTAAAATAGTCTAGTATTGATACATAAGGAAAAATACCTTTCGAATGTTCATTTTTATCTGTGAGTTTACCTTCTAATTTATCAAACTAAATTGGTTTCATCAGTAAAATCATAATTGTTTGCTGTAGTAGTACAGACATGGTCTGAAAAATTCTAAACTGCTATTAATGCATAAGTCCTAAAATAATTAATTTTTTCTTTGGATAGTGAATTGGTCTAGCAAACTTAAGTGTGTCAAATTTCTAACAAAAACTAACTTAGTAAGTATTCTTAACTAAATGACTTAGATTATTTGATATATTTTAAATATACCTTAATGCTGTATTAATAATTTACAGTGACTTTTTAAAAGAGAAGAACTGGGGATGACAGAGGTGTTTGGTGTTTCAGAGTTCGTTAAGATTGCTGATATTTTCCAGGACACGAAATGAGAAAGCAAAAACGTTTTGTTTTAGGTCTTTATTTTTGCTGTCCCCTTAAGAGCTATCTTTGCAAAGCACAAATTAATATAATGTAATTAAGCATCCAAAATCAGTTTTGATAAAGTGTTCTCAGCATGCCTGTTCAAAAAGGACCTAATTAAAAGTAAGCCTAAGTTACTCATCCAAATATTGGCCAAGCTTAGAGAAAATGAAGCCCACTTAGAGTTAATGAGTCAAAATCATTTGTTGGGTAATTCTTTTCATTGCCTATAATTTTTCCCCCATTGATATGCTTGGAGCAGAGATAGGTGCTTACTACTGGTATAATTTTCTCCTGAAGCTAAGACTTCAGTACTCTTGAACTTTAATTTTCTGACTTCTTTAACCCCTTCTTCTTATTCCTCTGAAGTCCAGTTCGTATAAAGGTGAGTTAATCTACAACCAAGTTTTACTATGTTGATATGCTAGTCAAATCCAACCTTGTTAGCTGTCTATTTTTTTTTAGATTGAAATTCTAACTAGTTTCCACATCTGTTTTAGATGGTTAGATCAACTCAGATGCTATGACTGCTGCACAGTTAGGTCTAAAAGCATTTCCAGAAGTCAATTTTGCATATACATGCTTGAGTTTTGGGTTTTCTATAAACTACTTCTCAATTTTCTTTGACATCTTTGCTTCCAATTTATGGGCTTTTTTTGTTTTGTTTTACTTGTTCTTTAGTCAGAAGACCAATAATTAAGAGTATTTCCCTTTTTTGTTTGATTAGATTCAAGGTCATTTTCTATAGCCTCATGTTTCAAAGCTCTATAAATCACTAAGTATGAGCTTCAAGCCTATTAGAACTCTACCTCCCCCTTTTAAGCATTTTTAATAAAAACACAAATAAAGTTCATAGTATAACCTGCCTATACATGTAATGAAAATAGAAATGCCATAATTATATTATAAAATGTAATGTAATTTATAATAAATCTGTATTTCAGATGTAACTCTGAGGGCTCAACTGTAGTAAGATATGATGAAGTAGTTGGTGCTTGTACTTTCTTCTGAAGAGTAAGCTTCATTATTTTGAATAGTACTGCCGTAAACACAGATGTCTGGTTGATTTCATTTCCTTTGGATGTATACACCTAGATATGGGATTGCCAGGTCACTTGGTAATTCTGCTTTTAGTTTTTTGAGGAATCTTTATATGATTTTTCATAACAGCTGTCCTAATTTACATTTCTATCAAAAACTTGTGTTTCCTTTTCTTAACATACTTTTCAGCATTTATCTTTAGTCTCTTTTTATATTAGTCATTCTTACTGGGATTATGTGATAGTTCATTGTGGTTTTGATTTGCATTCCATGATAATTAATGACATTGAGTATTTTTTGTATACCAGTTGTTCATGTGTATGCCTTTTTTTTTGAGAAATACCTATTTAGATCTGTCGCTTATTTTTTATTTTGGTTGATATTTTTGTTGTATCAGGCAACTGGTGAATGTATGAAGTGCAGCACATACACACAATGAAATACTGTAGAGCCATAAAATAATAAAATCTTGTCATTTGTGACAACATAGATGAACCTGGAGGACATTATGTTAAAGTAATAAAACAGACACAAAAGACAAACACTATATGATTTTACTTATATGTGGAAACTAAAAATGTTAATTGTGAAGAATTTTAAAGTAGATTAGTGGTTACCAGAGGCTGGGGCAGATTGATAAAAGGGTACCAAGTTACAGGTAAAAGCTAGAAGTTCTGGCGTTTTTGCATAGTATGGAGACTATAGATAATGGTAATATACTGTGCATTACAAAAAATCTAGTAGGATTTATTTATTAAAATTTGCACATTTACAGTACATAATGATTACATTAATCATGGGGAGTTGGTACATGTACACATTTGCAGTACATAATGATTAAATTAATCATGTGGAGTTGTTACATGTACATAACTGTTATGGTTTTTTATCTACAATGTCCCCCAAAGCCTCATATGTTCATAGCTGTGGTACATGATACTCATAATTGGATTAGTCTATTGATGGGTTTTTAGCTGACTGTAATGTTAGGTGATCAAACTTGGTGGGAGGAGGTGGGTCAGTGGGAGTGTGACCTGGAAGGATAATTCCTACTCCCTTCATTCCACTCTGCTTCTTGCCTGCCATGTCATGACTGTCTTCTGTGATATCCCTCTGTAATGCTACCTTGTCTTGGAAACCATCAACTATGGACTAAAATCTCTACAAACTGTGAACCAAAATAAACCTCTCCTCCTATAACTGGTGTGCATTGGCTGTTTTGTCCCAGCAAGAAAAAAGTAACTAAGACAATAACAAATCATAATTTTTTTACATACCCCACCCCTCCTCTCTATCCCTGTTCCTTCCATCTCTTGGTTCCCTACCCATTTGCAAAAGATCTATTTTCTTTTTTACAATTCATTTTGACCTCTTTCCCTGCCTTCCCCATCCCCACCTTTTGATCTTCTTTTTAATTGATAATGATCTTCCTAATTCCTATTTTCCATTTTTATTTTCCTCTTTATTTATATATTTTTTGTCACATAAAAGAAACCATGCAACATTTAAGCTTGTGTGTCTGATTTACTTCACTTATCTTTATGGTCTCAAGGTACATCCATTTGTCTACCAGTGACTCAAGTTTATCCTTCTTCATGTCACAGTAGAGATTAAATACATTTTATTTATCTATTTATCTATTGATGGACATATAGACCATTTCCATGATTAAGATATTATGAATTGTGCTGTTATAAACATGATTATCAATGTATCAGTGTAATATGATGTCTTTAACTCTTTAGAGGAAATACTTAGAAGGGAAATAGATGGGTCAAATGGAAGTTATAGTTTTAGTTTTCTGAGGCATTTCTGTCCTGATTGCCATAGGGTTTTATTACTTTGTATTCTAATCAACAATATAGAAGAGTTCCTGTTTTATATGCAGTCTTGCCAGCATTAGTTATTAGTGATTACATGATACTGTGTTTTCTGAAGTAAGAAGGAATCTCAGTGTTGTTTTAATTTGCATTACTCTAAAGAACAGTGATATTGAACATTTTTTCATGTCTTTATTGGCCATTTGTAATTCTTCATCTGAGAAATGTCAATTCACTTCACTTGCTTGTATTTATTGGGTCTTTTATTTTAGATATGGGTCTTCTGCCTCAGGAATCACTGGCAAAATTTTTTTCCCATTCTGTATGTTATCTTTTCACTGTGATGTTTATTTCCTTTTTTGTACAGAAGATTTTTAGTTAGATATGATCCACTGCTGATTCTTGGTACTATTTCTTATACCAATTGGGCTCTGTTCAGAAAATCCTGCCTTTACCTTTTTTTTTGTAGTTATAACTATTTTATCTTCCAGCACACTTAGTGTTTCAATTTTGATGTTTAGATCTTTGATCCATTTTGACTTTCTTTTAGTTCATGGTGAGAGATATATAGGCCTAGATTCAATCTTCTGCATGTGGATAGTCACCTTTTCCAGTAGTCATTAAATATGCTAAAATAAATGAACATTAAATTTATTAAAGAAGTTACTTTTCCTAGTATATATTAGTGGCCACTTTGTCAAACAGCTGAATATACATGAGATTGTTTCTACATCCTTGGTTCCGTTCCATTGTGCCAGTACCATGCTGTTTTTGTTACTGTAGCTTTTGTAATATAACTTAAAGTCTAGATTGTGATGTTTCCTGCTTTTCTCTTTTTACCCAGGACAACTTTTGCCATTCTAGGTCTCTATGGTTTCCTATGAAATTCAATATTATTTTCTGCAGCTCTCTGAGGAATACTGTTGGTATTTTGATTAGGATTCCATTAAATCTATGTATCAGTTTTGGAAGTGTAGCCATTTTGACAATATTAGTTCTAGAACTTATCCAAGAAGAAGGGATGGATTTCTATTTTCCGATGTCCTCTTTGATCTTTTTTCAGAGTGGTGTCGTTTTCATTTTAGAGGTCTTTTACTTCTTTCATTAGTTTAATTCCTAAGTGTTTAATTTTTCTTAATGCTATTCTAAATAGAATTGTTTTGCTAATTTCTTTCTCAGTGAGTTAATTATTGATGTGTAGAAATATTATTCATTTTGTGTGTTTTTTGTCTTGACACATTGCTGAATTCAGCTGTAATTCTGGGAGATTTTTGGTGGAAATTTTTGGTCTTCCATGTCGACTGAAAATACTGGTAGTTTGATTTTTTTCCTTTCCTATATGTATTTCTTTTATTATTTATTTTTTCCTTATTGATCTGTTAATACTTCAAGGACTGTGTAGAACAGGAGTGGTGATAGTGGACATCCTTGTTGTGTTCTTAATTTTAGAGGGAAAACTTTCAGTTTTTCTCCATTTAATATGATGATGGCAGTAGGTTTGTCACAGAGGGCTTTTCTCAGATTCAGATAAGATCCTTCTATACCTATTTTCTTCAGGATTTTTATCATGAATGTATCTTAGATTTTATCAAAGGCTTTTTCTGTGTCTATTGAGATGATTGTGTGATTTTGTCTTTGTTTTTATTTATGTGATGGATTGCATTTATTGGTTTATATATGTCGAACCACCCTTGCATTCCTGGGATGAAGCCTATTTGGTGACAATCAAGACTTGGGGTTATTCATTGCCTCTGTGGCTCCATGTTGAGGAAAACCAAAATGCAGAGCCAGTTAGGAGTTAGTGGTTTGATACAGCCAGGGCACAAAATCTATGGTTTTTAATTGGTTGAGGGCAAGTACGTAACAGAGAAGGTGGTTCTCCTGACATGCTTTCAAAAAGATGATAAATGATAAATATTTGAAGAAATCAGTACGTTTAGCCTGATTGTTATGCATATATCCCCACTAATATGTATAAGGTTAATATTTTTATGTATCAGTTACAGAACATCTTCAACTTAAAATTTATAAAAGGGTTATTTAGTATTTATGTGAAGTAAGAAGATAATTCTTACAGGAGGCTACAGGAAATAAAAAAGTGGTGCATATTAACCATATTCAATAAAGTGTTAGAATAACCAATTACAGACCAGTTGATTTTGCACAATAAGAGAAAGGATAAAATTTTGAAATAGACAAAACACTCCAGAACAGATTACATACTCTCAAAATGTAGAAAATGCTTAAATATGATATCCTCACAAATTACCTGCGTTGTATTTATAAGTGTCATGACAATGTAACTCTTATGTTGTAATATAAGACAGAATACTGATGAAGTATCACAGAAGCAGGTCTAATATTTTTAAATTCTGTCACTTGAGGCTTGTTTTATTTTCTTGGTGCTTTAAAAGACCTTGAAGACCATATCCTTCTTCAGATGTTGAAGAATAAAGGATGAATTAGAACCAGAAGCAATAAAATAAGGCGCTACAGAGATGTTGGATAATAGATGCCTCTACACAGACAAGACTAAAAAATAACAAGCAACCACAATGTATTTTTAGTACAGTTTTTCACAGAAAATTTTAGTGTAGAAATATTGACTAAAATAATCTTGTAGAATTACAATAATCCCCAAATTTTAAAGTATTTTTGAGATCCATGCGGTTCTTGCATCTCTACTAAATGTTTTGTTTGAAATCTATTGAGAGTAGAATCAAATATTTCTTTAACATCTTTGCAGAGGTTTCATTACTTTCACAGCAGTTGCACTATAGTACTCTAATTCCTTTCAACAAACATATGGTCAAAAATACTCTGATATAGGACATGAAGTGGGTACTTTTTCTAATTTTGAGATATCTTTATTTGATTAAAACCTTTATTTCCATAGAGACATTGCCCAAAGTTATCGGTCTTTTTCTCTTCTTTTGAAAGCTATGTGTTAGTGTACACAAGAGCATTCCTAGTGTGCATTTGTGTTAGGGTTAGCCTGGTAGGATAATTTTTTCTTCTGTTTCATGATGCTATTCTTTGTTATGTGGGATAGCCCCACAAATTTCATGATTTTATTCTCTACTCACCAAATACTGGTGGTTTCTCCTAATAATTATGAGTAGTAAAAGCATCCCAACACATTTCCAAACTGCTCCCCTGGGAGTGGTACTCACTGACACCTTGGCTATATTTTATTATAAATACATACATTTCCAAAACAATCTCTACAAAGTTCATTTACTATTGAAAAACACGTAAGACCCATCCTCATCTTCTCTTGAAAAAAATCTTTTCTACAATATGAGTGTGGGCTGATTTGTAGTCTTCCAAAATTTAGATGATGAAGCCCCAATTCCTTGTGTTTCAGAATATGGCTATATTTGGAAGTAGGGTATTTTAGGGTGGGTTCTAAATTAGTATGATTGGTATCCTTATATGAAGAGAAGCCTAGGGCATAAACAGGTACAGAGGGAAGGCCATCTAAAGATATGGGAAGAAGGCCATCTGCAAGTGAAGGAGAGAGGCCTTGAAGGAAACCAACCCTGTTGAACCCTTGGTTTTATTGTTTGAGCTACCCAGTCTAGGAATCTGTTCATATAAGTATTGTTTCTCTGTGTTCAATAACACCACAGCTACAAACTTTTATTCATAGCATTTATGTGGTCTATTTAAATTACCCATTTTCCCTGTGAGATCAAGTTCTTTGAAGATAATGACTGCTCTTTATTCATCTTTGTATCCCTAATGTCTTGCATATAACTTAGTTCATTGTAGGTGAGCTGTAATTTACACAACACCAAAATTTATATGTGTTGATAAGTGCTGTGTGCTTTTCTTGTCTTCATTAATGAGAATTAAATGCTCAGGGTCACAGAGTTCAATGATAGAACTAGAAATTAAACACAGGCTGTTTCTGGATTCTGTGTTATTAATTATTATATTAGTCCCGTTGCTGGGGTCAAATACTTGACACTCACAATTTAAAGGAGAGGTTTATTTGACTCTTGGTTTGGGGGAATCCACTTGATAGTTAGCTGGTTCCAAAGCAGAAACATATATCCGAAAGGCATGATGGAGCAAGAAAATGTCTAGTTCATGGTTTCCAGGAAACAGAGCAGGAGAACAGTGCGAGAGAGCAAGGGACCAGAGACCACATATAGTATTCAAGGTCATGCCTCCATGATCAAACACAATATACTGAGGATCATTCTCTAGTGACTCCCTTGGTATTTCTTAATCCAGTCAACTTAATATGCTATTATTAACAGTCACAAATATTACTTTTTAATGCCTTTTCCTTGAAATTGCAAAGGTTGTTATCATGGGAATTATAGAAGAGTATTTTGCTGGGGGGCATAGAGAGTTTGGAGCATTTCACTGGTGCTCTTGCCTGAAGCACCTCTTACTTAGAAGCAAGTTGTGTGTGTGTGTGTGTGTGTGTGTGTGTGTACATGTCTTCAGACTTAGAGAAATTGTATCTTTAATGCACACACTCTTTGCTATGTTTTTTCTACTACAATGAGGCATTAAACATACTTTGTTCATTAAAATGTATTTCTGCAGTGTAGTTAATTTTTCTTGCTGTAAATTTGTAAATCTCAATATTAACACTATCATTGACTCTGTACTCCTGTATACATTAACAGCAGGGGTAAAATGATTGATACTGTTTTAGGAAATTTGCTATACTTTTAGTGAAAACATGAACTAAAATGAAAATGCTGTTCATATAAATTAACATGTGATATTTCTCAAATCTTTGGGAAATGAAACATTGTATGTTTTTTTGTTTAAACAACTTTCCAACCCCTTAACACCAATGTATTTTTAATTTTTAATACTTTGGGTAAATATTTTTTCTGCTGACTCAGCCATCTTGACACTTCTTATGTAGAGTGTTGTAGAGATATGTAGGCTTTGTTGAGACTTACAGAATTGTTTGATTCTGTAGCATATGATCTTGGATTGTTGTGTATTTCTTATGTTAATCTGCCTTTTATCATTATTTCTTTCTGCTGTTGTCAAATGTCTTGCCATTGTCAGTGTGCCTCTCTGTAACCCCTATCCTGGTTCCCTTCTGAGTTGTTGCATACTGTGAACCAGTTTTCCAGGCTTGTAGAGAATTGTACTGAAGAACTAGAAGGACTAAGGGGCACGAATGTGTGTTTGTGCTTGAATTTTGTGACATCTATTTTGTCTCAGAGGCTGCTTATTTGTTTCTTTACTGTGGCTTGAATAGATGAAGTTAGTACAAAACTAGTTAATTGTGTTAATTCTGGACATGCTATTATAAAATACACGTTTTCAATGTATGTGATTATTTGGCTTCATCTTTAGAAGTTCAGATACTTTTCTAGTAGTTGTTTAGTGACATTTTATAGTGGAATATTATTTGATAGTAAATTTCTTTCTAGTTTCTTGAAATAAATGATGCTCTAACTTATTCTGTTGAAAATGAGAAGAGTTAGCAGATATTTTGGGTGATAGTTTCATGAACAGCATTCATTGGAGCTAGATGACTATGTTAGAGCCAACCCAGAAGAGATAATGCCTCATCAGGGAAACAAAGTATTAGATAACTGTTTTTGAAAAGATTGGAGATAAACCATGGATTTAAGAATAGAGAACAGTTGAAACACTTGATGCTTATGAACTCTTTCAGAAGAGTTGTTGAATGAAATAAAAGGGTGTAGAAGGAAGATAGAATTTGGCAGATAGAATTAAATTAGTGTGGTGCAATTTATTTAGTGTGTAGTAGAAGAGAAATGAAAGTGAGGCAAGGAAATAGAGGAACAGTTTCCTGGAGTATTCCTTTGCAGTATTGTGTGTAAAAGATATATTATAGCTATTCTGATACATGAATAACTTTATGAAGCAATTATTGATATTGTTATGAGGAATAGTGGGCTAAAGTGAGATTCAAAGGGTAAGGAAAATGCTGTATGATGGAGAAATTTTACAGTTGCATCCTGGGTTAGATTTCTAGCTTCATCGCTTCCAGTTATTTTGATATTAATCAGGTTGTTTTGTAGGAGCTCTTTATATCTCTGAGTCCTCACTGCTAAATTTCAGGTAATTACGTCTACCTTCAAGGGTAGTGAAATTTCTAAAAATGTATATACTGCTTGCTTATGATAATTCTTGAAAACTAGTTAGTGCTTTTCAAATGCCAACTAATTTACAGCTAATCCTGCACCATGAAGTGCAACCAACAGCTGTTGATAAGTTATTATAAGCTAAATAAATAATAATATCTTCTATAATATTTTAAAATAGACATACTTTTTTTGCATTATCTCGTTTCATTCTCATGTTTTAAGTAGTCAAAGCAGTGCTATATTGTCATGTTGCTGCTACTATATTTGCTGTTCTGATACTATGCTTGTTGTCACTGTGCTGATTAGGTGAATGAACAGATAACGTGCAACTAAATAGGATAAATATCATTACCTGTTTTACAGATAAAGTAACTCTTCTAAAGTCAGACAGGTATAAATAAGTTAAGCAAGGACTAGAACCCAGGTCTTTGACCTTGTTGTCCTGGAAGCAAAGAGTATTTCTTATTGGAAATGTTTTCCACTGAGAGAAGGGTAGAAATAACCAAGGAAAGTCAGCATTTAAAAATATCTTGTTTGCTTTAAAAGTAAACATAATGGATCTTTGGCAAAAGTTTTAAAGATTCTAGGAAGAAGATCAGTACCAGTACTTGTTCTAGCTTTGTTTATATCCTAATTTGGTATTGTGGAGTTTTGCTATGGATAATTTTGAACTTTGTGTGAATTTAATGAGACTACCACTTTTCCTGGGAATCATCACTTTGATTAATGACATCATCATTAGTCAGTCACCCAAGATAGAAAGACTTAAGTGATATTTTTAATAGCTCTCATTTATACAATTAGTAGCTAAACTTGTTATCTACTTCTTAGCCCCATCGCCACTATTTTGATTTCACATCTTTTATCACCTGTTTAAACTATTATTAGAACCTGGAAACTGTTCTCCTTGCTGCCATACTTCCTAGTTTCCTATTTATCTTTCATACTGTGGCTGGTGCTATTATAGGTAATGTTCTATCCTGATTTTGGCACTGTCTTAAATAACGATTTACACATCTCTCCATGATAGTAAACTTACCCTAAGGTAGAAATCATGTACAAAGTACAGAACAAATGCTTGATATTCACTGTTTATATACAATATTCTAAAAGAGTGAGGTGGCTTTTCAACTGCCTTCCATGTTTCACCAGTGATGATTTTAATGTCATCATAAACTCACACATTCAAACACACACACTTCACTTTAATATCATGTGGCTTCAGTATTCTTTGCTGGCTTTTTTCTTTCTGGTGCCATAAGATATCCTAAACTCTTGTGATGTATTTTCTTCTCCACAACTGGTAGCTATTTAAAAATGAATGTCTTGTTCCTTTTTTTAGAGGGATGTGATGGTATTTATATATCACTGCATAGGTTCTACAAATATTACTATTCCTAAAGTTATTATTTTAAGGCTGTTCTCAGTTACAGATCTACAATTTTTTTTTACAATAAAATATATCTTATTGGAACTGGAGAAATAGTTCAGTGTTATAGCACTGAAACTCAGGCATAGCATGTGTGAGGCCCTGAGTTTGATCCCCAGAACTGCCAAAAAGAAGATTTATTAATAATTCCACTGCAAATTTAAGGCTACATATTTTTAAATTGATCTGATTGATAGTTTTGTTTACACCACCATATATACATCATCTAAATAATAATATCAGCACTACTAGCACCATCGTGATTATTGAAAGCAATTTAAGATTTTGTGTGTACAGCATTTATATCTTTAAGCCTTAAAGATAAAATATATCTTTAAGGTATATCCCATTATAAGTGTACAGTTAAATTGTTGTGAGATAAGGACACTTGGCATATAATTTCCTTACGTGCTTTTATACCATGAACAGGATGTGCAGTCAAGTCCATCTATTTTATTTTACTTTTGATATATTTTACAATTTGGCTTTGAATTTCATTTTGTTTTTAACTTAAATATTATATTTAAATTGATCCAAGGTCAAAGCTACAAAAGAAGATATACGCAAAGAAGTCAACTACTAGCCCTGCTCTTTTTCTCTTAAACATTACTGTCTGTCTACATTTTTTTGAGAGAGGGTCTCAGTTCAGGCTAGCCTTGAAGTCACTATGTAGCCCAGGCTGGCCTCAAACTCATACTGATCCTCCTGCCTTAGCCTCTCAAATACTGCGATTCTAGACATGTACCACCATGTGCAGCTTCTCTGCTCTGTTTTTTTTTTCTAGGTAAATGAGAGCGTACTCTGTGTACAATTTTCCACTGGATTCTTCTCTCCCTAAAATATTCTGAAGATGTTCGTTGTGCATTATGTGCTGTAGTTTACTCCACCAGTCCTCTACGATGGACTGTTACTCTTTTGAAAATAGTGATTCAGTGAATGGCCTGGTGTATACAATAAGATCATTTTGGACTTCTAGAGAATTTCTACTCCAAATGTGAATGAAAATTTGAAATTATGGGTGATAAGTTAATACCTATCTGATAGGCCCATTTATGGTTATGTAGGTTGTGATAGCAGAGGAAGCAGCCTTTACTCCTGCCTCTTAAGATGATTTGCTAAAGATTTTTACTTCTATCATTTGTTTTTGGAGGTAGCTTGCGTCTCTGTGCTTCAGTGAGACATCATGAACATTACTTAAGTTTAATATAGCAGAAATGGAAGACTACTGCAAGCTTGTCATTGACAGCATATTTGTATGGCCATTTGTTATATTTCTCTTTTATCACATATACTGTAAGAAGAAAAACATTTTAAATACAGGGCTAGGTATGTGGCTCAGTGGTAGAGATCTTGCCTTGTATGAACAAGACCCTAGTGTCAATCTGCAGCACCACAAAAAACAAAAAAAAACAACAAATCCCCACCATGCTCCTCCTTTTTACATCTTATTTCCTCTCCTAATTTCTAACTACTCTGGTAAAAGTTTTTCAGAGAAAACTGTTCTTTATCCTTGCTAGAGGACGGAATGAATGAAGGTGACTCTGAACTGTTACTTAGATGGGAATAAGGGGTTGGGTCTTTTGTACATAAAGCGATTTAAAAAATGTTTTTTTTCCAAATGTTCTTCTTTTACTTTTATAAAAGAATTAATAAAGGTGCAGGTCATAAGGTAGGCTACCAACTCCTCAGCCACTATCACTGGTCACTTTCAGTACCTGTGACTGTATTAGTAAATGTATTAAAAAGTAAAAAAGGTACCATATTTGGCAAGTAACATACAGGGTGCCCAGTTAAATTTGAAGTTTAGATAAATAGTAAGACTATTTTTAGTACATTCTGTATTGTTGCTACCCTTTTTTCTGTTTTGCTTTTTTTCTCTTTAAATAAAATAAAAAATACACAATTGCTATTGTAAAAAAGAGAGAAAGTAGGACATGCTATAAAAGATATAGCTGCATATACATTTAAGTATGTAGGATTGATAACCATATTGCTAAGTTCTTGTTGGATCGCTGAACAGATCTGTTTGCAGTCTCACTGTTTGAATGTCTACTTTGTATGCTTTAATTTTGTAACTTGAACATCTATTTCTAAGAGGACAATATGTAATTTATCAACTAGTGATTTCTTACTGTTTATCTTTTTTTTGAAATTCTGTATTATTTCTACCTTTTTTCTGTTTTTTTCTCTTTAAATAAAAAATGTTTCATGCAATATTAAGAGCATCCTTATACTAAAGAAATATTTACTGCTCATCTGAAATTTGAAGTTAATGAACAGAATGCCCTATGTTTTCCCTAGTAACCTTATTCAGAATCAGCCAACAGCTTGATACAAAACTACTTCATGCCAATTTGCTAGTCATTGACACTTGCTAGTAAAGTAGGAGTATGAAAAGAGTTTTCTTTTCTTGAATCCTAAATATTTATTACTTATTCTTTCTAATGGAATCTTTGTATCCTTTGATCATATCTGCCTCTTTTTTTAGTACCAGAAATCAAACTCACGACCTCTTCCTTGCCTCCTCCAGCCTCTTCTCACCATTCTATGAGTTGTTTCTACGAGGCAAAATAAATAAATTGGGATTGCTTGTGAAGGTCAAATAATCATATATATATATATATGATATCAAATAATCATATATATATATGATCAAATATATATATATGATCAATATATATAAAATTTCAAATAATCATATATATATATATATATATATATATATATATATATATATATGATATATGTATATTTGGTACCAGGGATCGGACTCATGACCTTGTGCTTACTAGGCAAGCACTTGAGTCACTGAGCTAAATCCCCAGCCCTATTTAAAATTCAAAATGCTTAAAATTTAGAAATTAGCCACATACACTGTCACACCCCTGTACACATCTACTTGATAGGTTGAGGCAATAGGATTGCAAGATTGAGGCCATCCTGGGTGTTATGGTTGCAACACTGTGTAAACTTGAAAAGCCTAGAAATTTAACTAACTCCAACAGTTTGACATCCTAAGGTGTAAAGGACATGCCCTTAACTCTGGGATGTTGTTCAGCCGAGTCAACTTGAGAGGTTAAGAAGTTTAAGTGACTCAGCAAGGGGATCCTTTCACATTTTTGACAATATTCATTGACAGTATCCTCACTTTATAAATATTCTGAGCCTGTGCAAAAGGTGGTCAGAGAGATTTTGTGAGTGCTTTGTAGATACCTGAGATTGGGTAGCCTGCATACCACATAAGGAAGGAAAAGACGCTTGGTCTCCCACCATTAAAAAAAAATTATCGGTACCAGGGATCAAACTCATGACCGCGTGCTTGCAAGGAAGGTGCTTATGCTGCTGACATAAATCTCCAGCCCTCCCATTTTTTTACTCACTGGTTTTGCTGTCTTCTGCTGCGTTGAACTGTTTCCCTGCAGCCATGCCACCTTGCCTTGGAGCCAGCTGATTGTGGATTGAAACCTTGACAAACTACAAGCTAAATAAACCTTTCCCCCTTTAAATTTGAGTGTTGGGTATTTTGTCTCAGCAATGAGAAAAAAGTAACTAAGACATTGGGCAAAATAGAGAAGCCTTATCAAAATTAAATAAAGAATTAAGATATAGCTCAGTGTTAGAGTATTTCTGAGTTCAAACCCTAGTACCAATAAACAAATAATAAATAAATGAATAAATCAATACTTGCTGTCTCTAAATATGTGTAAAATAGCTGCAATAACCTACTGAGTGATACTAGAGCCTGAGGAAAAAGAAAATTCATTATTACTAATGTTATCATTATTTAAAATGTTAATATTTTGTTCATCGTAGATATTTGTATTAATTTTTATTTTAATAGCTTTATAGAGATTTAAATACATAGGGATTCATCCATTTCAAATGTGCAGTTACATAATTTTTAGTATATTCAACTTTGTACAACCATCACCACATGTTCTTTTGTAGTATTGGGGATTGAACTAGGAATCTTCACACTGAGCTACATATCCAGCCCTTTTTTGTTTTTATTTTGAGACAGGATCTCATTAAGTTGTCCAGGCAGGCTTCAAACTTAGTCATCCAGTTTTACTTTGTGAAAATGCTAAGATTACAGGGGTGTGCCACTGGGCACCACAGCCAATTTTAGCATACTTTTATCACCAGAAAAATAAACCTTTTTTCCCTTTAATTGTCATTCCTACTCCAACTATCTTAACTGCTGCTTTCAACCTCATTTCTACCAGCCCTAAGCACCATTACTCTAATTTCTGCATTTATAAATTTTCCTAGTTTGGATGTTTCAGATGAACTGAATGATGTTTTATGACTGGCATCTTTCAGTAAGCATGTATTTTTTTGGTACCAGGGATCAAACTCACAACCTTGTGCTTGCCAGGCAGGCACTTATGCCACTGAGCTAAATCCATATGCCCAGGATGTCTTTAAACATCATCTACATTGTACCATGTGTCAGTACTTAATTGCTTTTTGCAGTTGAATACTATTCCATTGTACGGGCATACTACTTTTTTTCTTTTTTGGAGACAGTGTCTCACTTTGTGGTTCAGACTGACTTTGAACTCATTATGTAGCCCAGATTGGCTTCAAACTCACAGCAGTCCTCCTGCCTCAGTCTCCCAAATGCTAGCATTTTGTGTGTGTGACAATAAACCTAAATCTGAATAACACATTTTTTTATCCAAATCATTCACTGATGCACACTAGGGTTGTTTCCTTTTGGTTGTTGTAAATAGTGTTAGTCTCAACATTCAGGTAGTTTTATTTGAATATCTGTTTTCTTTCTTTTGGGTAAATATTTCTAGGATTGAATGTGCTACATCATACAATAATTCTTTGTTTATATTACTGAGGAGATGTTATACTGTGTTCCATAGTATTTGCACCATTTTACACACCCCTCAGAGGTTCTAATCTCCATATATCCTTTCCTGAATTTGCTATTTTCTATTTTTATTTTGATAATAACCATCCTTACAGGTGTGGTATCTATTCTGGTTTACTATTGATATTGAGTAGTAGTACTCATTTATAAAATGTATACCTTATTTGGAGGAAATGTCTGTTCAAGTTCTTTTGTTCATTTTAATTAATTTTTCTGATGCTCTATAGCTGTATGTATCTTTATCATCTACATGATGTGTAAATATTTTCCTTCATTCTGTAGATCTTTTCACATTTTTGAAAATATCCATTGATGCTTTTGTTTCAAATGTTGAGAAAGTCCAAATTGTCTGTTTTATTGTGCTGGTTATGCTTTTGGTGTCATATCTAACACTTTTGAGAAATTTTAGATTATATACATTTCTATGTTTTCCTCTAAGTGTTTTAACTCTCACATTTAGGTTTTTCATTAACTTTAATTATTTTTTATATAAGATATGAAGTAAGTTTCCACCTTTGTTTTTTGCATGTGGCTATTCAGTTATGCTGGCACCATTATATTGAAGAGACAGTGCTTTTCTCATTGAGTGGTTTTGAAACCCTTGTGGAAAATAACATTGCTTTATTTCTGAACCCTAAGTTTTATTCTATTGACTTCTATCTGTCCTTAGCCAGCACCATACTGTTTTGATCACTATTGTTTCATGCTAAGTCTTGAAAACCGAAGTGTAAGTCTTAGAGCTTTGTTTTGCTGTAATTGTTAAAACTTTCCTGAAAAAAAAGAGTCCCAAAGAAAAAAGACACATGGCACAGTGTATTTTCACAGGGAGGAAAGAAAAGAGGTCCTCTAAGAGGATGTTACTATGTAGTGGAGGATTGTCTCTGTTACTTTTCTCTTGTTGCTGGGGCAACACCTGACACCCAAAATGAAGGAAGGAAAAGTTTATTTAGCTTACAGTTTTTAGAGGTTTCAGTCCATAATTAGATGGCTCCAAGGCAAGGTGGCAAGGCACCTGGGCAACACTTCAAGGCAGCAGTAAGCAAAAGCAGCCAGAGCAAAAGAAAAACAAAACAAAACAAAAAACAAGCCTCTTCTGGGTTACATTGTACATGGGCTTTACAAAGAATGAACCCTGGCTCCTTGCTGAGTCTCTCAGTTAAACTTCTACACTTCTCAAGTTGACACAATGTATCAACCATAACAAGGATAATGATGAAGAACTGAATAAAAGACAACAATATAGTTTGAGCACCTATGATGTGGCAAGTGTTCTCATGATATTTTTAAAACAAATTCTAGGAAATGGGTATTACTTCCCTAATTTTTACCCTGTAACATTCTAAAGATTAGAAAGATTAAATAATTAGCTGGTGCAGGCAGGGACAGCTGAACTCATGTCATCAGGATTTTAAAATCTGCCACTTGGCTGCCTTGATAATGAACCTACCTGAGTAAACATATCGACCAGGGTCTAATCAAGAGAGAGAAAGTCTGTGAGTTATTTGCTATTATAATTTAATATAAACATTATCTCTGGATATAGTTGTTAAATAAGTAACTGAAGTTATAAGAAAATAATTATTTTTACTTAGTACAGATAATGTCATGCTATCCTATGTAGAAGCTGCCAGCCATATTTGGCTTTTGAGTACTTGAGTGGACTTAAAAATGAGCTCATCAACTTCTACAAAGAAGTCAGTTGAGATTCTGGTTAGGATTGTTTTAAATCTGCAGGTCAGTTGAGGAATATTGCCATTTTAAATATATTTAGTGTTTCAATCCATGAAGATGGGATGCTATTTCATTTATTTACTTATATTTTTTTTTCTGGTGCTAGCCATTAAACCCAGAGCCTACCACATGCTAGAAAAGCACTCTACCACTTAAATATGTTAAAGCACCTATTTTCCATTTATTATAACCTCGTTCACTTCTTTCAACAGTATTTGGTAGTTCTCACAATTAATTTTTGTACTATTTTGCTTAAATATATTCCCAAGTGTTTTATTCTCTTCATACTTATATTAATGGAATTAATGTTTAATTCCATTTTTAGATTGTTTACTGCAAGTGTATAAAAATTCAGATTGATTTTGGAGTATTGTTCTATCATCCTGAAACTGTTGAAGTTGATTTTTAGTTCTAGTAGTATTTAATTAATTCTTTGTCATTTGTTAATATACAAGCTCATGGCATCTGCAAATAGAGATAGTTTTGCTTTATCTTTTGCAACCTGGGTGCTTTTTATTTTTTCTTGACTATTTTCCCTGTCTAGAGCTTCTTCTAGCCAATACTGATAAGAAGTGATTAGAGTGAGCATCCTTGGTGTTGCTCCTGATCTTAGCAGACAAAAATCTAACCTTTCATCGTTAAGTATAATGCAAGTTGTGAGTTTTTTCTTTATTACTGCAACCAATTATCATATATTTTATCAGTGAGTTCTAGACAAACCCTTTTAAAATTTGAGCCTAAGAATTAGACCAGTCCCAGCACTGTTCCTATAAAAAATTGGGAGAAATTTGTAAAAAGTTCTTAAGACTCTGAATTCAGATGACTTTGCAAACATCTTTGTGTTTCATTTTTGTTTTAAATAAAACAAATTTGTAACTCACAGTCAGTGCAGTATTCATTATGGTGGAAAAGTGGAATAAGATGCCTTGATCCAACTAGCAAGCTTGTGTTCAGAGAAGGCCTTGGCTTTGGATCAAATGGTAAAGCAGGGGTTGGTGATTTAGCTCAGCGGCACAAACGTCTGCCTGGCAAGTGTGAAGTCCTGAGTTTGATCCCCGATACAAAAATAAAAGATAAAGTAGATCATAAAAAGATTCCTGCTTTACCTCTTTGACAAATCTGGGGCTGAAGGTATTCTATAAGATGGCTGCTTTTACTATGGATATAAAAAATAATGTAGAAGATCGAGCTGTTTGTACTTCTCTTCCAGCCTGCTTTAAATTTACTAAAATTGTTTTAGAGAACCAGAAAAACTATTGCCTTTATCCAGACCTACAATTTTTACTCCCTTAAATATCTTGCACAGTAAAGGAAGAGTGACTTAATTAATAATAGAGATTTATGTTTGGAAGATTTATATTTGGAATGCTGTTTTGCATAGAGCTTAACTGATTAACTATCAACTAATTTTTTAAAGCCATATTTAAAAGTCACTTTAAAGAAGTAAAACAAAACTGGTAAATTGACTGTACAAACTGTGATAAGAACAAGTGCTTTTTTAACAAAAGATCATGAACATTGTTTTACTTTGTGTAATATAAAGCACTCCAGAGATATCCATGTTGTTACAAAGTACGTGATTTCCTTCTTTTTGAAAAGACTGAGAATAATATATTTTCTCTATCCATTCATGTGTTGATAGACACTTAAATTGCTTTCGTATCTTGGTAATTGTGGGTAATATTACATTGAACATGAGTACAGATATTTCATTGAGATGCAGGTTACATACTCTGTTGATAAAAGGCCGGTAGAGGGATTTCTGGATCATATGACAATTCTACTTTTTTTACTTTTGCAGCACTGGAGATTGAGCCCAGGGCCTTACACATGCTAGGCAGGTTTTCAGTGACTGGCTTACATTCTCAGATATTTTTAAAAATCCTTTTTTTATTTGTGCATATTAGTTACGCGGATTAATGGGTTTCATTTTCACAGATTCATACATGCACATAGCATACTTTGATCGTTTTCACCCGATTACCCTCTTTTCACTGCTTTTTTATTTCTTTTATTAAGAATCAGAGTCTATTTTGCAAAGCTTGGCTTCCAACCTAGGGCTCAAGTGATCCTCTTGCCTCAGCCTTCCAAGTAGTTGAGATTATACATGTATGCCACCACACCAGGCCAGAACAGGTTTTAATTTTTTTCATTCAACTAATTCATGTATATATGACTGAAAGTTACACAGTAGTATATATTTTAAAAAGAAAATCACTTGTCTTTTTAATGTATTTTGAAGAATATGGTAAATCTTGAGAGGTCAGTTTACAATTAGGTAGGATTTTTTCTAAGATTGATTAGGATATATAAATTGCAGTGTACCTTAAAGAGGGTTTTTAATTTAAATTCACTTGAGTTGTTTTGGGGAATGAATAATTTTTTTTGAAGAAATGTCACAGTAAATTTATCATTGATAAATATTTTTATGACTTCTGTTGTTTAAATGTAGCCATGTTGTTTAGGCCATGGCCTTCAGATTTCAGCTCTAGATTAATTAAAAACCAGCATCCTTCACCTTAAAAGCCTCTTGTGTCAAAATAACAGTGTGATTAATTTTTTAACTTTTGCTATAATAGAATAGTATCATATAAAGTGTTGCATTGTGTCTAGATTTCAAAAGACACTTGGAATTTGATAATATTCCATTATATCAGAGATATAGGCATAGGCATTTTTTTGTCTTAAGGTAGCTTATGACTCTCATTTCACTTGGATAAAGGGTTTCTGGTAAAGTGATCATTGTAACATAAAACCACTTAGGAATGTTACCCTTTGGAATACAGAGGACAGATTCAATTATGACCTACTAGCATTGAGATGAAGGAAAAGAAGAACCTGAGTCCGTTTGCATAAACCTACCACAAATTGGAAGCTTTAATACGTAAAACAATTTAATTTCCTTCCTGTGCAAAATGTTCAACATTTTTATCTTCCAATTTTTCTACTGATTTCAGCTGAAAATTCTTTTGTAAGCCCTTTCCTTTCTTCTCCTTATTGTTTTTCACTTGCTTGACATTTTTGTGGGAGATGTTAGTGTTTTGCCTAGTAAGTAGGAGAGACGTTTTATTTTATTTTACTTTATTTAAAAGATAAAGATGAAAAATACAATAATAAAATATGTGGTTAATATGTCCTTAGTGGGACTTTCTCTGCTTGTCTCTTCCTGGTTCCAGAAAAGTTGATGATGAACATCTTTTCTTATGCTTTTTCTGTTTGTTTCCATTCTTCTGTGAGAAACCCATTCAAATACCTAGTAGCTCACTGGGCTACTCAACTTCCTGTTGGATATTTTAGGACTACTTTGTTTATTTTGCAGGTCCCTTTGCCCCAGTACTCTTTGCTGTTTGTGGTGTCTTGTACTATATGCAATTGTAACCTGTTTAAAAATGAGCAAATTTATGCATTTCCTTTATTACCTTCGAGTGTGTGTTAGACCTTAAAAATATTTGTGCTTTATTAAAATATATTTTCTTTTCCTTCTACATTTCCAGTTCTCTTTGTTCATATTCAGATATTTAACCTATCTGGAATGTATGTATGGTGCAGATAGATGTTTAACAAGCAATCACCATAGCCAGTTTTCCCTATTTGTTTTCTTTTCAAAAGTGTTTCACATATATGAACACTGTACAGAATATTGACTTTTGTTGTGGCATTTTCATATATGCATATAATACAGTTTGATCTGATCCATTGCCCCTTAAACTAACTCTCTCTCTCTCTCTCTCTCTCTCTCTCTCTCTCTCTCTCTTTCTTCTTTTGTATCTGTGATCGAACTCACAACCTCGTGCTTACCAGGCAATCACTTGACCAGCTGAGCTAAATCCTCGGGCCTTAAACTATTTCTTTAGTTCATATATATCCCTACTGATTTCAACCGCTGTATTCATGATATAGGTGTTATATGTATTTATATCTGTTTTTAGATTGTGTTCCAGCAAAATTCCTGTATTTACATTGTTATAGTTACTGTAACTTTATAGTGTAATATTGATTGGAAACTTTTCCTTTTTTCCTTTTCTTTTTCAAGCATTTTAGTGATGTTTTTATGTATTCACTTTTCCCAATGAAGTACACATTCAAATACAAAATATACATTAACCTCCTAAAAGAATTCTGAGTGATTTGCGAATAGGAATGGAATTGCTTTGAATTTACATAGTTTCAATTTTGTGAGATTTTGAATATGATTTTGAGTTTATCTTCCCTGGATATGGTATGTATATGCATAGGCATATTCATTTTTCAGGCTTTTTAATGCTTTGTGTACTTCAATACATTTTTGTTTTTAATATATTTTCACATACTTTGAAGCTTATTTCAGATATTTCAAAAAATGTGTGACCTTGGATAGTTAACTTTCCCTGTATATTTGAATGGTATTGGTGGACTATAAGAAATTCTTCTCTGGAACTGATATTTTTATAGTGAGTCTTTTACTGTACTAGTTTTTCAGTTGATTCTTGTACATTTTCTACAACAACTGTCATGTTAGTGAGAAATCATTAGCTCTTCTACTGTCATCCATGATCCTGCAGCAGCAGGATCCCATGGGAACTTGTTAGAAACGCAAATTCTCTTGACCCATCCCACACTCACTGAGAAATTGTGCAGCAATCTATGTAAAATGTCTACAGGGAATTCTGGTGTATGTTTAAATTTTACAGACTACTGATGTGAATAATTTTTATTATTTTGTACCTATTTTTCATTTCTCATATCTGTTTGTTTGCAAGATATGTATGTTAACAGGACTTGATGTATTATGTAGAATGGATGCTGATTGAGTCAGCAGACACAGATTTTAGTGTCCAAGAGTCAGACAGGGTAAACCCATGGGATACATTGTCATTTATTTTCTTAATTCCTTAATTCAGTGAATGGGAAAGGGAGAGATAATTTAGTGAGGATTTTGGTGGTTGACAAAGGGAGGTATGATTCAATGTGGGACAGACCATAATGTTGCTTATACAGGCAGGTATTCCTGGCATCTGACATTAGCTCTTGTGATAAGAGAGTAACAAGTATTATAAAATCATGGAGAACTGCATTGTTTTAATGGCAATAATTTCAACATCAGTAAAAGGTCCTGTTTCAGTGATGTCTCAAGTGTTGCGCTGAGCCATACTGTTATGGCTTTTGTCTAGATTATCTCCCCAAAGCCTCATGTGGTCATAGCGGTGGTGGGCTTTTCAAAGATGACTGACTTAGAGTTTGTGATTGGTTCATTGTTAGTGCTGGGAGTTGGGGGTGTGAGTGCTGCACCCACCCTAGAATGGGTAGCCTGCATGCAGTGTAAGGGAGGGAAAGAGGCTTGTGCCTTCATTTTTTCTATTGTTGCTTTTGCTGTCTTTTGCTGCTGTGAGCTGTTGCCCCTGTGCCATGTGCTACCCTGCCTTGGAGCCAGCTGCTTACACATTGTGAGCTAAATAAGCCTTTCCCCATTTAACTTTGGGTGTTGGGCATTTTGTTTCAGCAATGAGAGAAAAGAAACTAACGTACTCTAGAGATGATCCTGAAGCCTATTATACATGACAGCATAAGAAGGAACTACTGAGGGATCTTGTTGGGAAGGAAATGGTGATATTTCTGCAAAAAGTGTTGGAAACCCATGTAGTGGATGTATACTTACAGCAACAGAGAACAAGAAGTAGTGACTACATGGTAATTATACGAGCAAAGAAAACTGAAGTGATTGAAAAAAGTTTTATCAGCCACCCTGGCATCCCACCAAGGAAAGGGAGACTCTCGTTAATAATAGGAGTTCAGTCACTTTGGTGGTAGTTTAGACCTAGAAGTAGCTGTCTTATTATCACACCTCTCTGTGCCCACTTGTTGGAGTTTAAGATGCTGGTAAGGGAGAAACCAGACAGGCTGATCACTTACTTAAAAGATGTGTTCTAAAATCTGCTTTTAAGTGCACCCTTATGTAAAGGGAAATGGCTATAATTGGCAAAGATGTGATAAAAATATTCTGGATGTTTACATTAATAAGTATTACAGTAAAATGCACACTGTCTTAATCTCCTTTGCAATACTCCCTCCCCCACCTTGAACACATTTATCTCGTCATTCTTGGCAATGTGTTTTTTTTTTACTGTAATAGGTTTTTGAAAATGTAAACATTCAATGTATTTTTCAGTTGCCCTTGTACGGTGTTATGTATCATGTTAGGAGTGCATATATGGGAGCATACCACCACTGTCTAAGATCTACTGTAGGGAAAAGTTACCATCCAGTGCAGCAGGTAGTGCTCAGGTATTTTAGGATAAAGCCTCTTCAGTACCACAGATGGGAGCGAAGTGTAAGATAAATGATTCAATAACATTCTGTGACATTTAAAATGTTGACTTCTGTCCAGTAAACCTCAAGAATACAATTCTGCTTTTTTCCCCTTCCTTTGTTTCTTTTTGTAATGCCTGGGATTGAACCCAAGATCTCTCTACCGCTAAACTACCTCCACCAGACTGTTTTATTTATTTTATTTTGAGACAGGGTCACACTGAGTTATACAGACTGACCTTGAATTTTCTGTTCTCTTGTCTAAACCACTGTGCTCAGCTATAATTCTGTATTTAAACTTCATATTTTACAATTTCAAGGTAATTTCAAAATTTTTAGTGATGCTGCTATATGTAACTTGATTTAAAAGACTGCTATCCTGTGCAGTCTTTCTATACTTTTGCATTTTAAAATTTTGTAGCACTTAGCATGTTTCATGAATCCTTTCTGCTTTCTTTTCTTCTTATAGTACTTATAAAATTTTATTTGAAGATAACTAGACTGTTATAGAAACCCCTGAATTTTTAAAAATATAACGTTGGTTTAGTTCCAAAACAAGGTTTACCTTGTGTGGTGTGAAATTGGTTAGGAATATCTCTAATCCCACTATTTTGAAAGCTGTTGGCTCTCAGACAGAGTAAAAAGGAGTGATGTGGTGTGTTTTAATTAAATGTTATGCCATAAACTGTAAACTCTATTTGAAATATTATCTAACTATATTATATATACTTAACAAATATTAGATTTGTGGATTACTGGAGTGCTTACAGGTAAAACTACTTGAATTTATGCAGGATACCTCAATTATCAGAAGCAGTTTTGTCAGTTTTATTTCTGGTAACTAAGAATATTTTAAGGACAAAGTACAATTAGGTCTTTGTCAGGTGTGTATTCTGAGTAATGATTAATATCTCTTTTATTCATAAGGTTATCATGACCAAGGAGAAGTGTCTTTTTAATTATAATGCTTACCCATTTATATTTTTTCCTATTGTTTTCTCTTTGAAAATTTTCTTTTGTAATACACCAGTCTTTATATATTATGTATTGTCTGCTCATTTACATAGCCCCTACTTCAGGACAAAGATCATGTCTCCTTTTAGTTTCTTTTTAAATAAAATATTTCAAGCATACAGAAACGTAAAGGGACTGATACAACAAAGATCCATATAGGCATCAATTAGCTATGTAGAATTTTTTTTTATCATTTTGCTATTTTTGTTTCAGATCCTTAACAAAAAAATTGAGATAAAGCTCCCAACGTATCTCTCCACAATTGCATTCTTCTCCCCTCCTCCCACAGGAACCTACTGTCCCAAATTTGGTGTTTATCATTTCAAAGACTAATTCTTTACTTTTCTACAACTGTATATATGAATACACACATATAGTTGGTATAGATATGTATATGTAGTATAAAGAGGGAATGAACAACAGTCATGTGCTTTCAAAATACTATTATACTTCAGTTTACATTTTTTGTTTCATATTATGCTTTCCACATTTTCTTGCTGTAGTATTTGCAAATATGAAACAATTTTTAAAAATTTACTACTCCTACCTTATATGTCCTTCCAACTAGCATTCAATTCTCTGCTCTTTATTAAAAGAAAACTTTTTGTAAGAGTTTTACCCTTCCTCTTTTTCCTCTTCTCTCATTCATTCTTGAATCAGTGATAGTCTTTGTATCAGCCCACACAACTCACTCTTTCTCAGGACCTTGTGCAGCCCTGTGTACCATGCTGAGCTGCCGTTTCTCAATTCTTCACTTAAACTCTTTGCAGAGTCTGACACATTTTATGGCTCTTTTCTTCATATAACAGTGTTTTCTATATCTTAGCGGAGAAATGCTGGGGGCCATGACTTCCTCTCACTTCTTCTGTCACATAGTCTTTATTTTTTATTTACTTCAAAATAAATTGAACAGAAAAAAACAAAATGAGAAGTAAACATCCACCCCGAAATAAAGCATATAACAGGCTTTATCTATGTGTATGTGTTTCATATGTCAAAATAGTGCCTTAATTTAATTGTTTAAAAACAGTTTGTATTTAATTAATGTGCTTTCTATTTCTATTATTTGCTTGAATTAACTTTTGTGTTTTTTTTTTATCTAACTTGTGTAATTGAAAATCATTAGCCCTTTTTGTTCTGTCATGTAGATTATGTTACTTCTTAGTTTATCAATTGCTTTTGGACTTTGCTATTTTTGAAATATAGAGTTTTATTTTTTTGTAATAAGATTTAATATTTTTGTGTTTTCTGGCTTTTCAGTGCTGCTTACTTTCTCCATTGTATCGAAAAATTACACTTGCGTTTACTTTTGGTATTCTTTTAGTGTCATATTTTACCTTTAAATATTTGATACTTCAGGGATTTATTTTAGGGTGAGAAATGAAGCAGCATATAACCTACACACTTAAAAAATACTTTTAAAAAACACAGGAAAACCAAATGGCTATCCATTTTCCCTAAATAACTTAATCATCTTTTCCTTTACTCACCTGAGGGGCTACCCAAATATAATTATCTGTGTTTGATTTTCTCACAAAAGCTCAAAAGAATTTATTTATGTTTTAATTTTAAAACCATTGCAGTGGTTCCTCCCAATAATATTGAAACTGCTCTTTCAAAATAATTCTTATAATTACCAAATCAAGCAGCCGTATCTTACTTGGTCTTAGAAGAATACTTTGGAACCACTCTTCTTCCATCTTTATCTCACAATTCTTAGTTTCCCTATTTTCTATTCCTTCTCTGTTCCTTGATAGCTGTCTTCCTTTGTTTCTTTGCGATTCCACCTCCTGGAAAATATACTGTTATGTATTATTTCCTAATCTGATTACTTTGCCTCTTCCTTAACTGTCCAGATATGTCCTAATTAAATGTCTATAACAAACTTTCTTCCCTTTTGTTTCAATGTTTTTCCTTATTCTCTACATCCTGAATCAGTTGATATTATCACTCCCATTACTTAATTAGGTTTTATCTTTGATATATCCTCATCTCTGCAATATCTGTTAGTAATCTTTAAGTCAATAAATCCTAGTTTCCTCTGGCTATTGCAAAACCCCTCCTCTGGGCTCTTGTCTCAAGCCTCGACTATAGAAGTAGTTTCTTAATTGTATTCTCTTTCTGATCCACCCCTGTATTTCAGTAAGTATCAATTTATATGTGTGTATGTATATATCAATAAAGTTTATAGTGTAACTTTATATATATTTATAATAATTTATTTTTGACTCTGGTTTAAATTTAGTAACATGTTTAATTCCTTCCCCTTTTAAACTTCATTAAAATGAGAATAAGCAAATTACAAAATTCATTCATAGAAAGAGGCTAGAATTAACTCTATTCACAGATATAAGATGTAAATTTTTACTTAGACCCAAAGAAGTTACAACTGCAACTTCTGGTTTTACATGAATTTATGAAAGAAATTAATTTTTCCCTCATCAGTCTTATTTCAGTACTTGGAGGTACCTGTTTTGTAGAAGGTAGGGTTTTATCATGAGACTGAAAACATAGTGTATTTATTGAAGGTCTGTAGTAAGTGTCTGAAGTTCCATGTTCTATTGTCCTATGCCCTACTGTTCAGGAGACCAGAGAGTTTATAATCTGGAGATTTTTAGTGGGACTGCTCTAGACTTGGAGATCCAAGTGCAGGAGGGGTATTGATTGAGCCTAGAGGATTGTATCACTTTCTCGTCAGAATCTAGCTTGACATGACTATCTATCTTGGTTGTAATTGCCATTATACATTCCAGGTGACCCTGGCATCTTTTCCAAGCCCATAGGGACAGAGTTGTTTAGATAGCCAGCCAAGTAAGTTTTTCTGCCTACAGATTCTGAAACTGTTCTTTAATTGAGTTTTAATATATTAATAA
This sequence comes from Hydrochoerus hydrochaeris, assembly GCA_004027455.1. Lineage (NCBI taxonomy): Eukaryota > Metazoa > Chordata > Mammalia > Rodentia > Hydrochaeridae > Hydrochoerus > Hydrochoerus hydrochaeris. The sequence goes on along the minus strand of PVLA01002014.1, from coordinate 206,451 downwards.
TTGTTTTTAGAAAAACCAAGTACATTCCAGGTGTCCATGATACATCCTTGTCTAGCTGACTCCATACACCTCTTCCTCCTAACTTGGGGTCTGAGAATCCACCTGCCTTGCTGCCACCCAAGACATGCTTGTGCCTTTAAATCCTTAATAAATTGCACTTTTTGCAAATTTATTCCTCAGAGATCTGTAAGCTGGAAGTCCAAGATCATGTTGCCAGCATCTGGCAAGGGCCTTCTTGGGCAGAAGGTAGAAAGGCAGAAGGAGGGAGTCAGGAAAAGAGAGGGGAGGGAAGGAGGGTGATGTGGGGAATGAATATGTGTAAAAGGGAGTCAAACTTATCTTTTTGTTAGGAACTCACTCTCACAATATGGTGTTCTTTCATGAGGGTGATTCCCCATGGCTCAAATGCCTCATATTAGACTGTACTAATCAATATGACCACATTTGAGATCAAGTTTCCAACGTAATGCATTTGGGGGAACAGAAACCATAGCATGGATTAAGAGAAAGTTCATGTGCATAACTTGGGTGCATTTATATTTCACACTCCCATTAGGGCACAAAAACTTAATTTATTAGATTCCTAATAGTAACTCACATCCAGTTCTTGTTTTCCCACTTACAATATACCCTAAATATTGTGAAGTCTAAGCCAAATAAAAAAATTGCATCATCTCAAAATTCTTTCACTACTTAAGCCTTTTTTTTTGATTGTAGATCAAAAGTCAGTTGGTTTCGAGTTCCTTTAAAATAAAAAAGCTTATTTTAATCTTATTTAGGCTGCTTGATTTCTTGTACTAAGAGGAGTAGGAGCAGAAATGTAATTATGCAAATAAGTGTACATGGTGGGTCATTTGGTTTGTTTCCTTTAAAATTATGAAAACCAAACTTATGAATAATTTTTCGCTTTCTACTCCTCTTCCATAAAATGAGGGTCTAAGAGAGAGTTGGGGAAAGTGAAGAAGCCTTCCCCCAATGTTGTTTAATTACACTTAGTCTACATAGCTTTGTAAAACTGTTAAACAAACTAAATTGCATGTAACACATTTTGTCTTCCCAATTTAATAAGTTGACTTTACTAACAAGGAATATTTAAGAAAAATGTATAGTTTGCTTCCTAAAATATTAAAATAATTAGAATAAACACACAAAATATACTGTAACGTTTTAATGTAGCCCATCAACTGAAAAGAAATACATTAGATATAATTCAGTTTATCATAACTTACCTCTTTTCCCACAAGAACAGCAGCCACTAAAACAGTTCAGTGTAGTTCAAGAAAAACAATACTTCTACCCACTACTTTGTTTTTAAGATTTAAGAATACTATAAATTTCTAGCCTGCGTTTTGTCTGTTTGCTTCTAAAATTGTGGAAACTGTTTATGACTTCTCAGGTTGGAAGTTTCATTGGAAACATAGGCATTGGTGCTGTCTCTATGTCTGCCTGGCAAGTGTTTTTGCCTCAGTTTTTTGATTTTAGCTTCTTTTGTCTCATCTTACTTGCCAAACTTCTTAGGTATTTTGTTTCATATATAATTTCCTGTATTTTTGATTCAGTTTCCATGGATACTGTAAACTAATGACTTCCCATGAACTCTAGCCAACTATTTAGTAATTCAGTGTTGTGTTTTATATATATATATATATATATATATATATATATATATATATATATCATGATTATTTCACTTTGTTTTGAAAGATTCAGTTTCTTAGTTTTCATAACATGTAATATGGGCATTAGGTACATGGATGTACATTTATAGAGAGCCCTTCCTGGTCCTTGTTGCAGTCCAGAAAGTTTATATTTGTAATGCCCTGGAAAAATTACTGCAATTCTAGTGAGTTAGTTCCAGTCTTCCAGTGCAATCCATGGGAAGAATAAAGACACTAAGGAGTATTTGTAGTTCTGGGGAGCCAAAGGGGTCCTAAGTCCAGCTAGAATGATGGTTAAGCAGAACAAAGGCCTCGACTCAAGGTTGAACCTAGGTTTTATTAATTTGTGAAGAGGGGAGTGGCTCGAGGATGAGTGACTGTGAGAATGGTGGGAAGTATGTGAGTGCCAAGAGCTGGACTAGGTAGGAGGCCTGAGATCACCTCTGCAATAGGCAGAGAGAAGAATATGCAGCAAAAGTAATCTGCATAACACAATTCAAGGTAGTATGTAATGTTTGGGGTCAGTGCTTCAGCTCTGATGTGTAATTTTTTATGCCATGGAAAGTCATAGGCTTTTATCTCTAGGCTTGATCCCAGGCAACATAATGGAGAATGGTTCTCTCACCTGCCCGGCTCGTACATGCTTTATGGGAGCTACGGGGTAGGGCAACACTGACCTATTGCCTTACTTCAGGGACTACATATCAGCACCTAGGCTTCACCAATTTGCATTGCTTAAAGCCAGTTGAAGGAATAAAGTCCTAACCAGCGCTGTACCTACCAATACATGGAAATATGACCAGGTTTAGACAAAATGGAGATCATTGCTCTTCCAGGTTGTCTTCATATGCATTTCCATTTAATAATGAAATAAAAATATTACAAAAGTAGCAAAATTTTGGAAGTTCTCATATTGATTTTCATAGTAAATATTGGCTTCTTTTCCTCCTGAACAGGTCATTATCCAACTGTTACAGGTGATGGATCATCTACATAGAGGGGAATTGGTTGCTGCAATACTCCGTAACCGGTATATTTATGAAAACAATTTACCTTATAAATTATATCTCTTCTACCTGTTTATACATTTCACATAGTTGTTACTCAATATGTATTTTTAAATACCTAGAATCATATAAGTGGTATTTACTGTATAAATATAAAAGGGAACGCTGAGTAATAAATGGAATAAAGAGAATGTTAGTAACCATGTCCTGAACTAATGAAAAAATAAGAAGATGTAATTTGAAAATATGATGGCTATCATTTTTGAACACCTAGAATATAGTAAATGTAGATCTTTCCTTGAAGTTTTGGCATTAAAAGTGTATCTATGGATAAAAAGAGATTGTATATAGCTTAAGAATGGATGTTGCAATAACCTATTTTTTAAATAGAAAAGACAGTTTATTTGGAAAAAAGACAAAAAAGAAAGTGATAGACAGCTACTCTGGGAGAATAGAGGACATTACAAGTGCAGTATCCCTCAATCTACATTTTAAAATAGGGTTGCCTGTGATTATGTGCACATTTCTTTCCATAAAAATCCAGTTAAAGGCTTCTTGGGGAGTTGTTGGGAGAGATTTAGTGCCTTGATGATAATATAGGATTTTAAATTAATGTTTTAAAGAAACACATTCTTATTTTTGCAGTTGAGAAAATTCTTTAATTCCCAGTAGTTTAATTGTACAGTTTGAATGATGCATTAGAAATAGTGTTCGAGTAGTCAGTATTCTGGCTCTAATGCTTGCTAGCACTGTAGTCTTGAAAAAAACTTCTTAACTGTTCCATACTTTCACTTCCTCATTTGTGAAGTAGAACTATTAAAAGTGCCTACATCACAAGATAGTTGTGAAGATTAAATAAGTGTGGCATTTTTATGTAAAGTGTGTGTGTGTGTGTTTGTGTAAAGAGCATACAAGGGAGCAAGCTTGGCAAATAAGTAAGTGGTGCGTAACTTCGAGTATTGTTGAAATGTAAATGTGGGAGTTAAATTACTTTAAAATGTAGAGCAGTCAGCACTACATGATAACATTTCCATCAACAAATGACTCTGTACAAAATAGTGTCTTGTAAGACTATAGTAGAACTGAAAATTCCTGTCACCTGATGATGTGGTCATGTTAACATCACAGGGGGTTGCATTGCTCGTGCACTCAGGGTGATGCTCTTGTAAGGAGACCTACAGTGCTGCCTACTGTATAAAACTGTAAAGCATATACTTATGTACAGTATAGAATACTAATAATAAATGACTAACTGGTTTATATGTTTACCATATTTTTTATCATTTTTGGTGTATATTTCTACTTATATAAAAATTTTTCCTAAAAAACAATACGTTGTATTATACTGGCAGTAGAATTATACATAATGTGTTTATTATGTCTCATCATTGCATCAAGAGACCATATCGAGTGATTGGGCTATACCATCTAGGTTTGTGTAAATGCACTCTCTGTTGTGCATACAATGACAAAATTGCCCAGTAATGTGTTTCACAGAACACATCCTTGTCGTTAAGGTATGCATGACTGTGCTTGTGTTTTTGAATTCTGAAGTACTTTAAAATACAGGTGTGGTGTAAAAGGAAAAAGATGGAAAAAGATGATTTAGGAAGAGAACATAACATAAAATCACTATTATTTGGCAGATATTATATAAAGAGTTTCACATAATAAGCCTGTTAAATGTATGGAGGGTGGCTGTCTGGTGGAATCTGAGCTGTCACCTAGGCAAGGGGCTCAAAAATAAGACTTACTTGTGGCTGGGGATATAGTGAGTGCAGTGGCACAGCGCCTGCCTGGCAAGCATGAAGTATTGAGTTTGAATCTTGGTCCCTACTCCCCAAAAATAAATAAATAGAATGAAAAATAAGACTAAGACTTGCTAAAAGATATAGAAAGCAGGAAAATTATAAGGTTAATGTTGACTGAAGAGAACTATAGAGGAAGTTATGTTGAATTCTTTGCTACAAGTATCAGTGGTAGGTTTTTTTTTGCTATATCACATAGTTCATTGTTTAAATATGTCACAGTCTATCACATTTTCCAGTTGATGGTCATTTAAGTTGTATTCAGTATTTAGTCAGAAGGGAAATTATTATTCATATTAATAGTTAACAGTTGTTTTTTTAAAAAAAACTATTACTGACATTCTTGTATAAATCAACAGTGGAATTCCTGGGTACTTTTGGTACTGTTAATCTTTAATTTTAGATTTCATCAGAGTGTGTAGTAGTTCCTTATTATGGTATTTAATTTGCATTTTTAAGGTTTGTAATGATATGTGTATGTTTTAATACGTTTATTAACTATTTGGGGGTCTTTAAAAAGTGTAAAATGTCTTCAATCCATTTAAATGGGTTGTTGTTTTATTTTTAGATTTTAATTTATTCTGGATATTTAAGCATATGAACTTTGAATATTTTTCTGATATCTGACTTGCTCTTTTGTTTTCTTACTTGTTCATCTTTTGATGAACAATAGTTGTTTTTTACTTTGAAGCTCAATTTTATCAGTTTTACTTTTACACTTGCTGTTTTATTTCTTACTCAAGAAATCTGTACCTTTCCAAATTTTAGGCTTTCTCTAAAAGACATGAGGGTTAACAATGTAAATTTTATATATAGTGACCAAAATCAAAGATATGAATTTATGGCTTAGATCTCACATATATTTGACCAATTTATAAGAACACTATGAAATAAAAAGTCTTTTTGTACTTTTAATTCTAAGCTAAGGCCTTGGTAAATGGCAAGTTAGCTTAATGATTACTAGAGCTAAACCAGGTGAGGCACAGGAAACTACTCATATGATCCCCACTTCATAACACAAGAACTTTTGATTTCCATATTTTATAGATTTTCTTATAAGATCACTTTGTAGGAAATAGTATAACTCTGATTGTAAATAAACTGATCCTGAGCACAGAAAAAGATGGGAAATTACAGAATTCATTTCATACTGCTGTTTACCTCAGATATCAAAACCTAATAAATATAATATACTGTTTATGTATTTTCAAATTTTAAATAAATTATATCAGGAATATATTAAAAATCAATCCTTCTTGACTAAGAAAGTTTTATCTTACCATGAGAATGGCATTATATCATGAAGGTTATTCATATTATAGATTATAGTAACAGATGTCATAAAAATACTTAAAGTAATGCTAAAGGTGCTTAAATATTCAATACCCATTTTGAGAATAAAAACAAACTTTTAAGAAGTTAGTGGTACAAACTTTGTCTTAACAAGAAAAAAAATCTCTCTCCGAAACCAATAATCCAACATAATCTGTGATAAAATGTAAGTTTTTCTTAAAGAAGCCACAAAATAATGATGCCATAATATATATATATATATATATATATATATATATATATATATATATATTGGACAATGTCAATAAAAAGACAAAACTGTCAATTTGTTCAAAATAAATGGCCCTAGAAAAACTGGGTCAAAGAATGAAACTATATCCTTATACCTATTATACTACATATAAGTACAAAGTAAAAGTGGACTAATGAAATAAGTATAAGACCTAAAAGAATTACACACCTAGATGAAAATATGAAGGGAAAGCTCTTTGATATTTACTTTAGCAGTGACTTGGGTTCCATACCAAAAGTTCTGGCAATGGAAACAAAAATAAATAAGTTGAACCTACAAAAAAAAGCTTATACATGGCAAAGAAAACAAAATGAAAAAGCATTATACAGAGTAAGAAAAAATTATTAGAAAACCATATATGTGATGAGAAATTAATATCTAAAATATATAAGGAACTCATAAAACTCAATAGCAAAACAAACAACATGATTTAAAAACAAAAACAAGCAAAGGAACTGAATGGACATTTTCTTCTCAAAATGACATACACATGGCCAACAGACATATGAAAAGGTACTCAAATACTCAACAGCATTTGTCAGTCTTCATTTTTGACTAACTACCATTGAGCTGGGGCCACCAGAGGAATTTTTTAAAAATAATTTTAAAATTGTTTGAAGGGCATTGTATAGGCTTTGACATTTATTATTTGGTTTTTCCCTGTCCTGCCCCTCTCTTTCCTTACCAGTCTTTCTGTATTTTCTGTTATATACAGGTGAATTAACACTGTCTCTAGTCTTAATCTGGTTAGCATTGAAATTCTTATACTTTCTCTTTCTTTATTTCTCTCTTATCCTCTTTTCCAGCTTCCCAAAGTTTGGGTGATTATCCTTAGTCTTTTGGCCTTGTTTCTATTATATTTTTCTTCAGCTATCACTCATTTTGTGCCTTATCCCTCTTAAATTCCCTTTCCCCACAGGATAAAATCACTCTACCAACAGGAAAACCACTGCCTACAAATTTTTGGTCTGATTTAGATGTTGTTATATAACTATAGATCTTGCTCCTATGGTTAGAGATAACCAAATTAGCAGTTGCCACAGATGATCAATTTCTAGGCTGTGCTTCAAGGTATTGTTTTTGCTAATTGTACTACTTTAGCCAAGATGCCATATTTATTATAATAAGTTGTTTGTTCTTATATGATAACATTGTGATAATCTGAGTTTACAATCATCCCCATAGACCAAGGCCAAAGAATTGGGTGCTGAGTCAGATAGCTGCACATAATCCCTAATAAATTGGAAAGATAGGATATTGGGACAGACAGAATGACCAATACCCAGTTACACAAAGAAGACATCTCAGAGGAATAGACATTTCTTAGGGAAGCTTCAGTACTGGTGATAAAACTGCCTCACATAAGAAAAATACAAACAACAACACAGAAAAAAATTAAAATAAAAAATAGAAAATGACTAGATGCAGAAACAAAATGGAATCCCAGACTTTCACCTCACCAAGGACAAATCCACAGGATAATGAGATAGAGGGAATCAGAAGCCATTTGCCTGAATTTACTGGAATGACAGTAGATGAAATTAAAAATATATTCATGATGCTATAGAGGATATCAAAAAAGCAATAATCTCAGGTAAAAAGAGATATGACTATCCTAATGAAGAACTTGCTCAGCTAATCTAGAGTAGACATAGATAAAAAAGAGATGAGCATAGAAAAAAACCAAAAACTATGGATGCCCAACATAGGAAAGAAATGGAATCCATGAAACAGATACAAATACATATCCAGAAAATTAAATATTAAACTGAAAGATTACAAAATCATGTGAAAGAATGTGAAGATAGAAGACCTAGAAGATAGAAGACCTAGAAGACAAGATCATGACTAGTGATCACAGTAAGAAAAATCTCTTTAAAAAAGCAAGGGTCCATGAAAAAGCAATCCAACATTTGAAAGGCGATGCAAAGAGCAGCGTAAGATTGATTAGAGTCAATGAAAATGCAGGAGTTAACAAAAAATGATATAAAAAAAACCTGTTCAAAAAAGTAATAGCAGAAACTTCTCAAGTATGGAGAAAGAATTTAGCATACATATAAGTGAGGTGCACAGTAATCCAGTTGTTTTTGACCAAAATAAATCTACAGCAAGGTATATAATGAACAAGATTCCAGAAATTCACCATAAGGGCAAGATAATAAAAACTGTTAGGCAAAATAAACAAATTACCTATAAAGGAAAGCTGAACAGAATCAGAAATTTCAACATAAAATTTTAAGTCAAGGAGAGCTTGAAGTGAAGCATTTCAAGCCCTGAAGAAAAGAAGTTCCAAAACAGATCCATGCATCCTAAAAATTACCTTTCAGAAATAATGGAGAAATAAAATATTTTCATGACAAAGAACAATTGAAGAAATTTATGACAACCAAACTAGCTCCACAAAAACTTCTGAAAGATATTCTAGAAAGAGAAAATGAAGCCCACAATTCCAAGACTATGAAGAGAAAGAAGCCACCAGGCAGGAGAAGCAAATAAACAGAGGAGAAAGACACAAAAGCATCAACAGGAAAATTATATGAAAAAGACAAACCAGTACATATCCGTTATCATCATTAATGTGAATGGTCTCAATTCACCAAACAAAAGAAATACATTGGCAAAAGATCCAATCATATGCTGTTTTCAAGAAACACATTTAACTTATGAAGAAATTCATAGAGTGAAAGTTAAAGGATGGAAAACAATACTCCATGCAACAGGAACCCAGTAAAAACCTACAGTAGCTATTCTACTTGCAGACAAAGTGAACTTCAAGCCAGGGCTAAGCAAAAGAGATAAAGAATGCCTCTACATACTTGTTAAGGGAAAACTATAAGAAGAGAAAACAATCATAAATAAATATACACCAAATACAGGTGTACCTACCTATGTAAAAAATATTCACAGACATGAAAAATCAAGTAACCATTAATACAATTGTAATTAGTGACTTTAATACCCTTTTGTCACTAGATAAATCAACAAGACAACAAACCGAAAAATAAATATCAAAACTGAAACAAACATTAGAACTTGTCTACAGAGTGTTCCACTCAAAATCAGAATACACATTCTTCTCAGCAGTACATGGATGTTCTACAAATTGGATTACATACTAGCCCATAACACATGCTTAAGTAAATGTAGAAGTATTGAACTTGTCCCATGCGTATTATTGGACCATAGTGTCAATAAAATTGGAAATCAATAGCAAAAGAAACCACAAAAACTCCATAAACACATGGAAATTAAATAACAAACTACTGATCAATCAGAGGGTCACAGATGAAATTAAGAAGAAATCATACAGTATCTACAATTAAATGATAATGCTGCTATACCATACCAGAACTTATGAGACGCAATGAAAACAGTCATAAGAGGAAAATTAATAGTGGTGAATTCTCACACCAGGAAAACAGAATGAGCTCAAATAAACCAAACTAATACTGAACCACAAACTTCTAGAAAAAGAAGCATAAATCAAACCAAAGCTCTTTTGAGGCATGAAATTATAGAGATCAGGGCAAAAATTAATGCAATGGAGATTAAGAAAATGATACAAAGAATCAATGAATCAAAGAATTGGTTCTTTGAAAGATTAAAGCTGAAAATCCCTTAGCAAACCTTATCAAAAAATAAAGAAAAGACTAATTCATGCAATTAAGAAGGAAAAGAGTGAAATCACAGTGGCTCCTGGGGAACTCCAGAAGATCATCAATATATACTTTGAGAACCTTTAATAAGATGGAAAACAGAAGAATTGGGCAGAGTCCTAAATACATAGGAACTGCCAAAACTGAATCAAGAAAATATAAAAATTCTAAACTCAGTATCAGTCAATGAAATAGAAAATGTAATTAAAAACTTACCAACAAAGAAAAGCCTACAAGAAATTTAGGGATCTAATACCATGACTTGTCAAACACTAATGGAATTGAAAGGGAAACAATACTCTCAAAGTCTTGAAGTAAGTACTACCCTGATACCAAGACCAGAGAAGGACTCAATCAAAAAAGAGAACTCTATGCCAATCTCTCTCATGAACATAGATGCAAAAATTCTCAATAAGATACTAACAGACAATGCCGCAAATCATCAAGAAGATTATACACTGTGACTAATTAGAATTCCTTTCAGGTATTCAGGGGCAATTCAACATGTGCAACTTAATAAATGTAACACACCATATTAACAGAGCCATGGACAAAAACGATACAATCATCCCAATAGATGCATAAAGAAAAAGTGTTTGATAATGTCCAGTGCACTTTTATGATTAAAAACCTTACAGAAAATTTGAATAGATGGTCTTTATCTCAATCTGATAAAAGTAATCTATGATAACCAATACTATCATGCTAAATGGTCAAAAAATAAAAAATTTTTACTCTAAAATCAGGAATAAGAAAAGGATGTGCACTATCACCACTGTTATTCAGTATAGTTCTGGAAACATTAACCAAGACAATTACACAAGAGAAAGGAATAAAAGGAATAAGGATAGGGAAGGAAAAAGTTACATTATCATTATTCAGAAATGACATGATATTTTACATAGAAGAACCCAAAAGCTCCACCGAAAGACTTGTAGATTTAATAATCAAACTCGTTACTGTAGCTGTATACAAAGTGTACACTCCAAAATTAATAGCCTTCCTGTACATGAATAACAAACTCACTGAGAAAAATTAGGAGACAACATGTTTCACAATACATCCAAACAAATGAAATACCTAGGAATCAATCTAATGGTGCAAGTAAAAGACTTCTAAATTGAAAACTACAGTACTCTGAAAAAGGAGATTAAAGAGGGTATCAAAAAATAAATAGCCATATAAAACAATAGTCATATTTCCAAAATTGTTGTACAGATTTAATACAATCCTGATAAAAATTCCAACAGCATATCTCACAGAATTAGAGAAAATATTTTTTTAATTTTAAAGAGAGAAAAAATCTCACAGACAAGAAAAACAAAAAGCAAAAGAGATAAACAGCACCACCACCAAAAAACCCCCAAAACAATAACAGTATAGGCTTTCAAAACAAGGTGCTAGGAATTTAACAATAGTTGTTATAATGCATATTGTTATCTTCAGAATAGTTGCTTAGATTACCAGATACAGATATGCAAAGCTGATCTAATCATATGAGTATTAACTGTTCTTTTCCAAAAACTAATAGAATTAGTAGTATAATCATCTTATCTGGTAAATGGATGGGACTTGAGACCATACTCATAAGTGAAGTAAATCAAAATCACATGTATAAATACCATATTGTGTTCCTGGTGTAAGAAATTTAAAGGTTAAATAAGATCCAAAATCTACAATAAATAATGTGAAAGAGCAAGAAACTGCTTGAAGGGAAAAAAATAACTGGGATATGTGAAAGGAGAAAAGAAGGAAGGGAAAAGGAAAAAGATATGCAAGATAAATCAATCCTAAAATTCATTTGGAATCAGAAGAGACCTAGAATAGCAAAGGCAGTTCTTAACAACAAAGGTAAGGCAGGAGCATGACAATCGCTGAGTTGAACTTATACTACAAAGTTAGTTTGATAAAAACAGCATGGTACTGGCCAAAAAGAAGACCCGAGGATCAATGGAATAGTTTAGAAAATGCAGAAAATTTCCAGACATATTCATAGCCACTTTTTTTTGACAAAGTTGCCAAACACATTCAATGGAAGAAATATAGCCTCTTTAATAAGTAGTGCTGGGAAAACTGGCTTTCCACTTGCTGAGGAATTAAAAGAAAACTCATATCTTTCAATATTTGCTAAGTTAAAATTGAAATGCATGAAAGATCTAAATATTAAAAGAGAAACACTAAATCTATTGGAAGAGATCATACTCAAAATAAATTTCACACATACGTGTTAACATTGCATTGTCTTTGGTGTGAGAAACTGAAAGAATAAGGATTAAAATGTATAATTGATATTGTGAAATAAGTAATTGTTCAAAAGGAAAGAGGAATTGGTGGGGGATAGAAGGGAAAAGAAAACAGTGCAAAAAGATAAAGTGAAAACAAAGATTTGTAAATAAGGAAGGGAATAGAGTGGAAGAGAGAGGAAGGAATGAGAAAAAAACTAAGATGTATCATACACAGATACAAATTCCCCATGATGAATATGATCACTATGTATATCTAAATTGTACCAATAAACTTATTTTAAAAAATCATTTGTGTGATTGGTTTTTGACTAAAGTGTTTGATAGTCAAATTACTGGGATATGATAAATATTCAATAATGGAAATAATGTTTTATTATACTATATAACATTGTTATATGTCAATAAAAACTGGTGTTAGATAAAATAGCTGCATGTTATATTCTATGATATAGTTTTTAATATTGGATATTGAGGCTGATTCTATTTTGAATGCTTTTTTATTTATAGTGTCTTCTATATATGTTATATTGTTTCTTTTCCTTTTTCTTCTATATATTGATTTTGTTCTATACTGTTTCAAATCCTCTCTACTCTGACACATATCTTGTTTGTTACATTGGTCTAATTTCTTTGAAATTGACCAATATGATTTATACTTTTCTTAGGTTATCTTATTTTGCATTTTTTCCTGAGAAGTTGAGGCCATGTTTTCTTACTGAAAGATAAACATTGTTTTTCAATGCATTTTTATGAGCTCTAAGCTCATTATTTTTTGCGGTTCTTTCTTTATTCTCAAAAGGACAAAGACTCCTCAAATGGCCTTTTACTGGTGTTTATTTTTTCTGAAATGTTTTTATTAATGACCTTTATTCTAAGTACCAATTCCTTAGTTCAGGACCACTAATTTGTCACCTAAAGCATTATATTATTTACTGATATAATTTTTTTGTCTCCAGTCTTAGTTTTCTATCTATCATCCTCTGACAGTTCATCCTCATTGTGGCCATAGTGATCTTTCTAAAATGTAAATATGTTCATATTGTTTCCTTATTTAGATGTCTTCACTGGCTTTCAATATGACAAGGCCTGTCATACCATATGGCTCTTTCCTACCTTGCCAGCTCTCTTTCCTGCCCAAAGCATGTGTTTCAGGATTTCCCCAGTACTGTAAGATGACATGCTTCTACACAGTTACATCATCTTTCTAGGATAATTTCTCTCATATTATTGGCCCAAACAACTCCTGTTTATTCCTCATGACCCAACACAAAGTTTAACTCCTCTGTGAAACTTTCACTGACATAGAACCCTGTCCCAGCCTTTTCTAAGCAAAATTAAGTATTCATTTCTTATATCTCCCGTAGCACTGACTCTTATTTCTGTGTTTTGGTAGTGATAATAGAAGGCACAATAGTAGTAGCAGTTGTGCTGGTAATAATCGCTATAAGAGCTAACACTATAATAGCTAATACTTTGTTCCAGTTCTAAATTTTATAGAGTGATACCTTGGTTGTCAAACTCAATTCTTTCCAAATTTGTGTTTAAACACTGAAAAGTTTGAGAAGTGAACATTTTTTCCCCCTATGAAATAGTGGAGAACCAAGTAACCGGTTCTGAGGACCAAAAATTACGTTTATAAATATATTTTTCTGAGACTTTAACAAAATTCAAATGATTTTTTTTCTTGAACTCTATGGTTCTCATAGAGTTCTCATAGTTTTCCTCTTAGTTTTACTGGCTGGTATCACTAATTTTATTTGGAGCTATGTTTATGATATTTTATGCAAATAAAGTACAAAAACCCCCACAAATATTAAATATATTTAATATTTTTGGGCTATCATTGAGTTTGGTAACAATAGGAAGTGAAATTGGTTACTGTACATATGACAAGGAATAAAGACTCATAAAATAATTTAGAGCCTGTTATGGCTTTTATTTAACACCCTGACACAAGCACTAAATGTTGTCTGGGCAAGAGCGTACTTAGACTGAAGGTCACCCCTTCATGTCCATAGCGAGATGCAGTGCACGATTCACACTCTACCCTGTACAGGCCTTTTCAAGTCAGATTTTTGGTTCAGCTATGAAGCAAAGTTAGAAACACTGAGCAGATTGTTTTCCAAGTTTGCTGTTTGAGTAGTTGGAAAGTTTGAGCTTAGAACTGTTTGACAACTGAGGTATATATAATTTGTCCTATTTCCATAATAACCATATAAAGTAGTTACTAATCATTATTACTAGTTTTTTTCAAACAAGAACAAACCATCTATAACTTTGAGGAATTGGCTTCAGAACTTCACCAGGGCTTGTCAAATCTAAGTGTGTACAAATCTCTCATATAAAGTGGTATATTGTTTTTGTAAAACCTATGAATAACCTTTTGTATACTTTAAGTCATCTCTAGATTATTCATAATATCCAATTTAATGTAAATGATGTAAATAGTTGTTATACTATGTTGTTTAGGAAGCGATAAAAAGAAAAAAAGGGACCATACATTTTTAATGAAGATAATTTTTTTTCAAATATCATTGTCCAATTGTAGATTGCATCAGTGATGTGGAATGCACAAGTATCAAAGACAGACTGCACTATGTTTATTCTTATCCATATGAACCTTTGATAAAGTTTAATTATAGATTAGGCATGGTAAGCGATTTAAAATAACTCTTATAGAACCATTATAATGATATAGTAAAACTCCCAGCATCACTACTCTTATATTTTGGAATCATTAAATAAAATAAGGATTCCTTGAACACAAGCACCACAGTACCTCACTAGTTGATCTGAAAACTGAGATGGTTTTTTCCAAATTATCCATGCTGTGGATACTTTCCACAGCATAGATAATCTGGAAAAAGGGATGATCCATGTTCCTGGTGTGATGGAATGGGATAGTACAAAATTTCAACATGATTCAGAATATCTTGCAATTTAAGATATAAATCATTTATTTGTAGAATTTATTATTTAATATTTTTGGACTACCATTGAGTGTGGTAACAATAGGAAGTGAAATTGGTTACTGTACATATGACAAGGAATAAAGACTCATAAAATAATTTAGAGCCTGTTAAGGCTCTTACTTAGATTTTCCCCAAAAGCCTCATGCAGTCATAAGTGGGGCTTTTTCTGACATGGTTGGATTGAGGGTGTGTGGCTCTGGAATTGATTCATAGTGCAATGCTAGGCTCAAGAGCACTAGGATTAAGGGTGTAGGATTAAGGGTGTACCCTAAGTAGACTGGATAGGATAGAGGATATAGAAAGATGCTGTTAAAATTCTTTGCTGCTTTACTACCTTCTGTCCACCATGAACTATTCTCCTCTTCAATGCCATCCTACCTTTGATCCATTTCTTTGTATTCTTCTGTTTGTAACTTTTGGAATGGAAATGTCTATCTTTTGCCATTGAATGTTGGAAGTGTTTAACTTTCTTTCCATTTGTACACGGGATCACAGATAAAATTTTGCCTTAAATCTCAGAGGAGACTTTTGAATTGGACTTTTTAGCAATGCTAAAAATGTTTGGACTTTGACAGCTCTTGGAGGTGGACCAAATGGCTTTTGCATAAAGGGATATGTGTGAGTCTTTGGGGGACCAGAATCAGACTATTATGGCTTCTGTTTAGAAGATTTCCCCAAAGCCTCATGCAGTCAGGTGGGCCTGTTTTCAGAGGTGGCTGAATCTAGAGTGTGTGACACTGGATTTGATTCGTGATGCAATGCTAGGCTCAAGGGCACTTGGATTAAGTATGTGAGTGCTATCTGTTTGTAGTGGATTAACTAATGCTAAATTTGTAACACTCAGTTGAACTGAATCAGCGTGTTGCTAGGTGTGGAAGGCTCACCCAAGGATTATTGACAACAGCATAAAAAGTGAACTGGAGGGAAAGATGGTGTGTTGTTGATTCTCCTGGAGAAGCTTGCCACCCTGGTTTTCCTGATGTGAACTCAACTGTTATCATCGAAGGAGCTCTGGTCCATGCTGTTGCTGAGAATGGCTGTGGTTCTTTTGGGGGGAGCTCTGATTCTTACCTTAAGCATCACTTTCTGGCTCCAGTGTAGATCCTCAGCCTGCTGGTACAGACCCTTAAACTCGCTAACTTTCTAACTTCCACTGTTGACCTTTGGGCCTTCCAAGTGCAGATCCTTGATACAGACTTGCATAAGACATCATCATGGGCTCTAGGCCTCCACTTAGACTCATGGAGGACATGTCCGTGGACTCTAAGGCTTTAGCTGCATTCTTGTAGGACATTGCCATGGGATTCAGGCCCTCAGCTGAATTCTTAGTGTTTCTGATGTGTATATAGATCTCTCGCATTCTTTTGCATTTGACTTTGGGGTGAATATTATAAAATAATCCTAGAAATTATGTGTCCAATATTAAATCTTTTCCCTTGTAAACCATGACTACAACACTTCCCTATGTAGCCTGGATAGGAGAAGAGGGACAGAAAGATGCTGTTAAAGTCCTTTGTTTTCTTTGCTACCTTCTGCCTGCCATGAACTATTCTCTACGATGATGCCACCCTACTTTGGAGGCAGTTTATTATGGATCAAATGCTCTACAAACTGTGAACTAAATAAACTGTTCCTCCCTTAACTTGTGAGCGTTGGCTATTTTGTCTCAGCAACAAGGGAAAAGTAACTAGACAGCTTTGTCACTGTAGATGCTTTTAAAGCTATATTGTCAGAGGAATTTTCCTGTATTTTTCTTAAATAGCTTAAATTAATGTTGTATGATATTTCGACTTTTCCTACCACACTTCATTTTTCTTCTACTGTTGCTTTATTTTAGATTAAAATGTACAGAAAATGTGAACTCTTTACTTTTCCCATTTCTGTGTCTACCATTGCGGATTAGATATGAGAATTTAAAGGCTTGTGACCCACAGATAGTCCTACAATAAATATACTCTGTGAACTCAAGGCCTTAACCTGCCACTGAGGTTAAGGAATGTGTCCTTCCTTTCTTTTCCTGTATTAAAAAATAATTCTCTTGGAGATGAAGATATTTTACTGTTTCAGCATGGCATGGCAAAACTGACATAGATGTAGCTTACAGATAGCTTGAAAAAAAAAAACCTTTGGTGATTTAAGCAACTTGTATTGGAAAAAATAATAGAAGAAGTAGAATGAATTCATGTTAAATTTAACGTGATTTTTGACAGGGAGAGCTCTGCCTAGGTGTAGCTAGTCTTATTTATTTTCCCTGGTATTTACTGAAAATGCTAGTATATAGCTTTAGAACTTTCATAACATCAGCTATTGTCCAGAGTTTACCAGTCTCTCAGGACTGGCTTAATTCCCACTTTTACCTTCTCAAGCTTGAATGGCTGCTGGAATCAGTGGAAGGCAACCTAGAGAATACTTTTCTGTCTAGGTTCACTAAGGCAGTACTGGGACTCACATAGCCTTCAGAGACAGGTAGTTATTAGATACCACACCACACAACCTGCCTCTTCACATTATACTTGTCCTTTGACCATGAAAGGGAATGTATATGAATATTAACTTTTGATCCTGTACTTCTACCCATTTTCCTTTAAGTGTAGTTCATTTGCCTGACTGATCTGTCTGTAGAACAGGCAGAATATATTACACTGAGTTTGGGATTTGAAAAACCCCGTGTTCTAGTCCTGGCTCTACCAGTGTAACAATGGCAACTTATTTAAACTTCTACCAGTTTCTTTTTTCTTTCATTTCATTTTTTTCCAGAAGAAAAATACTTTCCCCTGTCTTGAAAATTAAAAAGATGATATTCTTAAATTAATTTGCTCATCCTGGAAGGTGGACCCTGAATATTCTCAAGTTGATTTTTTGAAAGACATTGAAAGCAGAGTTAAAGCTATTTGTCTTTCTAAGAATAGATGTGCAGGCACAAATAACAGACTTCATTTCTTTAGAGATACAAAAAGTTCATAGAAATAGTGTTCAACCTTCTTACATGTAAAAAGAAGGATAATCTGACATGCAAGGATGGGAGAACTTTTCCAAGTTCTTGTAGCAAGGGAAAGCTCCAAAACATGAATACCCAGGTTTTTTGACACATATATTCTTACCTCTGAAAACTGCATTTTACATGTTCAATGTAAAAATATTCTATAGTAGCATATGTTCTGTAAGATTTTCAGTATTGTATAATGCATGTGATAATTTAATCTTTAAAGTTATATTGGTATAACTTTTGTCAGTATTTTACATGTAAAATACTCTCAGTGAAATAGTTTCAGTAATTTATTTCTTTGGGTTTGAGAACAAATATTAATCAAATAATTATGGGAGTGCAATGGGATATATAAAAATAGAATAAAAACTCAACCCAGTCTTTTGTAAACTTTGCTATATATACAATTCTAGTACATAACATGTACTAATATGTACAATTCTAGTACATAAACATGTACATAAGGACACATCTACATCCAGGCACAGTTCTTGTTGCTGACATTATGGTTGTTTCCAAGTCACTCTGTGTGGGGCGCTTTGTTTTCCCTAAAATAGATGGCTTAAAATCATTACACGATTTCATTCCTGCTATCAATACCCTCTTCCATTAGTTTTGTAATTGCTGTTGTAATGGATTTCTACAAACCCAGTGCTATAAAACCACACAGGTTTATTATCTTGTAGTTCTGGGGATCCCTGGCAAAGTGTAAACAAAACTGCATTCCTTTGCAGAAGAGGAGAACTTCCTTGCCTTTCCCAGCTTCTAGGCCTATCTACATATCTTTGTCCTTTCCCCCCCCTCCCCCATCAGTTCCAGCACTGATGAGTCAGGTCCTTCTCATATCTCATCAGTGCACCCTTCGCTGTTTTCCTCTACCAGTTTTAAGCACCATTTTGAGTACATTCAACTGTTGTGAATAACCCAAGATGATCTTGTCATTTCACAATCCTTAACTTACATAGTACCTGCAGTCTTATTTGTCATGTAAAGTAATAAGTACATTTACAGGTTCTGAAGTTTAGGAAGTAGACATGTTTGGAGGGGGACATTATTCACACCCCATAGCCATGGCAACAATATCATGCTATATATTTGCCTTTGGGGAATGATAAGATGATGGTTCTTCTTGAGTTTTAAAATGTATTTTCAAAAATCATTCCTTACAAGTCCTTATTCCAGTGCCTCCCATGTAAGATAATTTATACATAGTATAAATGATTATTTAATATTTTACATAGTAAAATAATCATAATGTGATTTTTTTTATACTTATTCATGTCACAAAATGATTAAATCCAGCTAACTAGCAAATTACCTTACACAGTAATATGGTGAAAAAATTCAATATTTGTTTCAGCCTTTTTTGAAATATACAATGCATTGTTATAGTTGCCATTCTGTGCAACAGATCGATAAGCTGAGTTCTCCAATCTAAATGAAACTTTGTGCTCTTTGACCACCATCTCCCCTTCCCCCACTCATCCTTCATTCCCACCCCTAGCCCCTGGTAACCACTATTCTATTTTCTACTCATACAAATTTGACATTTTTAAATTCTATGCATAATTGAGATTATGCAGTATTTGACATTGTGAGCCTAGGTCATTTCACTTAACCATGAATGTAGCTAGTATACTCATCATAGTACATTATCCAATTTTATTTAGTTTCTCTTATACAATGCAATATTTTCAGTATCTTATGCAGTAATAGACTTTCTAATAACCATCTAATTTAAAAATAGCATTTTTCACTTATAAAACCAATCCATGTTCATAGCACAAAATTTAGAAAATGAAAAACTAAAAATAATTTGTAATATCATTACTCAAATTTAACTTCTTAAAGATTTTGGCATATTTCATGTAGTCGTTTTTCCTTCCTGTCTTTTAACAGTGTAAAATTTGACTCTTTTTTTTGTTTTTTTTTTTTTTGATACTGGGAATCAAACTCAGGACCTTGCTCTTGCCAGGCAGGTGCTGTACTGCTGAGCTATATTCCCAGCCTGATTCAAATATTTATGTATCATGTTTTTCTCTTAATGGTGATGTATCGTTCACATTTCCACTTTTTTTTTCTTGTGCTGGGGATCAAATTCATGACCTTGCACTTGCGAGGCAGGTGCTTAGGCTGCTGAGCTAAATCCCCAGCCCTTCCACTTATTTATACAGTAAAATTCTAAGCTTTAAAAATTAAATTGTAAATACATGATTATTATTTTTAAAATGTGGAAAACATATACAACATGAAAATAAAATCATGCATAATCCAGATCACTAAAGAATAATATTACAGTTAATATCTTGTCCTACACTTATATGAAATGCATGTGTGTATATAGCTGTTCTCAGAGAAATGGGCTTACATGTACTATTTTGTATTTGCATGTTTTTGATACATCAAGGATATGTTTCTGTGTTCTCTTTGCTCTTCAACACCACTCTATATGGTAACATGTTAAATAGTCTTCGAAAGTATTTAAAGCACCATCTGGATCATAATAAATACTCAAATGCCTTTTATTTTCTGTTGTCATTATCCTCACCATAAGTATCACTTTTATATGGATGGGTCAAAACTTGAGTTACCGTTTTACATTTGTAAAAGTACTTTGAAGCAATTTCAGATGTTTTGAAAAAGTTTAAGATCAGTACACAGACTATTTCTTTTTCTGAAACCATCTTGAATGAGTTGTGTTTGGTACAATGTCCTTCAGCCTTAAATTCTCTACTGTACACAAATGAGTGCATTCACCTTAGATAATCTGAATTCAACTATTAAATTCAGGAAATTAACATTAATACATTACCACATATTAATCATTCTAATCACTTTTCCAATTATCTCAAGAATGTTCTTGATAACAAAATGTTCCAATTTAGAATCTTACATTGCATTTAATTATAATGTGTCTTTAGTTTTCTTCCATCTGGGATATTTGCTCAATATTTTTTAAAATTTCATGAGCTTGATACATTTGAAGACTATAGGTCATTTATTTTG
The DNA here is from genome assembly GCA_004027455.1 of Hydrochoerus hydrochaeris. Classification (NCBI taxonomy): domain Eukaryota; kingdom Metazoa; phylum Chordata; class Mammalia; order Rodentia; family Hydrochaeridae; genus Hydrochoerus; species Hydrochoerus hydrochaeris. The sequence goes on along the minus strand of PVLA01002014.1, from coordinate 185,527 downwards.
CAAAATGTTTTTCAGCTTATTTTATTGATTACATGTGATTACATTTAGATTTTGTTTTTTCAGCAGAAATTGCACAGAAATGATACTATATTACATCTTATCAGATGGCAGTTGGTTTGGATTTGTCCCATCTGATTATAACTTGATTAAAGTGGTATCAGTTGGAATTCTCTATGATAGTTATGTTTTCTTCTTTTTGTAATAAGTAGTACTTTGAGGGGAGATAAGAGGTTCTTTGGGACTTTAAAAATATCATTCTCTACATCAAAGTTTAGGTACTTCATTTTAAAAATTGCATCAATATGGCATCAGAGTCTCCTATTGTGTTCGAAGCGTTATAGTCCACTATTTATTTTGATACCAGATGCCTTCAGATTTGGTCATTAAGAGCCCCTTCAAATTATTTTCTTTTTTTGTCCTTTTGACATGTCTCCATAATTATTCTTCACAATATATTTTGTGTTTTCTGAGTACTTCCTTAGTTTCCAGTTCATTTTTTACTTTCTCTGCTTCAGTCCTGGTATCAGCAGTACTGGTTCTTTTTAGTGGCGAATAACGCTGAGAATCAAAATTTGTGTGCTTCATATTGTAGAAGTATGGTTGCTCTTGGGCCCTTTCAGTGGACAGAGCTAGAAAATTTATGTATGTACAAGACATTGATACAGGAGAATAAAACTCCTGACCTACTATATGTCTGGTACGAGTTCGTGTTCCCTAAAATCGAAGAATGAATTTTAGGAACAATGAAGGTTAAGAGTAAGAATATTTATTGAGATAAAGAAAGCTTCTGTCTGAGAGAGACAGATGGGGTCCCGAGCAGGTTGCCAGGGACTCTGTCATTTCTAAGGACTTTTTATAGAGTATAATCATGGGGATGAGACAGGTTCAAGGTGGGGACAACTGGGAACTTACAAAGCAGATGGGCATAAAGTTGGACACTACTATGGTTAACCAATAAGATTAGTAGTTCAGGTAAAATTGATTAAATCGGGGACAAATGAGGAAGGGTCATGTAGAAAACAGGCATGCTTTAGGAACACAGATTCTTCATGGTAGAGGGTTGGGATGGTGATTTCTGACTTTCTCAGGGTGATAGAGAACTATCAGTCCTTAGATTATGGGTGCATTTTTTTTGCCTTTTGTCTTGAGGCCTGGTCCCCAACAGAAGGTATCTATCTCCCTGACAGTTGCAAGGTACCTGGGCTTTTGCACTGGCTCCTTTGAGGACCTAGCCCTGTCTCACTGCCTATATTTTTAGCTAACTCAGCTGCTTATAAAAGTATGATTAAAACCTAAGTGAATGGTTAAACTTTAAAAAATGATTATCGCAAAAACCCATTGCCATTAACATGTTCCAGCCAGCTTGAACTAGCAGTAGTACATGCATGACTTTCCCAGTAGGAGACATGAGACAGTCCCATCAGATGTTACAAGCCATGCAGTGGGACAATAATACATGTACAGCCCCATCACAAATGTTTTAATCCCTGTGAAACTACTCCCTACTTTTTCAATGATGTTGAACGTGTTTTCATATGTTTATTGATCATTTCTATTTCTTCCAACTGAGAAGTGTGTATTTATTTAGATGCCCATTTTTAGATTTGGTCTTTAAATGTAGGGGGTCGGATTTTTTTAGTTCTTTCTGTGTTCTAGATACTAATTATTTTTCTGAGGAACAGCTGGCAAATTTTTTCCACACAATGTGTTTTGTGTCTTAACTCTGTTGGTGGTTTTTCTTATTGTGCAAACCTTTTTAATAAAATCAGAACCCAGTTGTTGATTCTTTGTGATAGTTGATGTGTGTTCAGAGATTTTGTTCATAAAGTCTTTGCCTCCACCAATGTCTTAAAGAGTTCTACGTATTCTGTCTTCCAGGAGATTTCATGTTTTGGTTGTAATATTTAGACCTTTGATCTATATTGATTTTAGTTAAGTGCATAGAGAAAGATATGACATGTAGAAAGCCATTTTTCCAGCATCATTTATTAAAGAAGCTATCTTTCTTCCAGTGAAAGTGTTTGGCACCTTTGTCAAACATAAGATAGCTAAGTATGTCTGGAGTTGTTTCTACATCTTCTAATATGTTTCATTGATGCTCAGGTCTGGTTTTTGCCACTACCATGCCGTTTTTTTTTTATCAGAGTGGCTTTACAGTATAATTTAGAGTTTTGGATTGCAATGTTCCCTGTCTTGCACTTGTTGCCCAGAATTACCATTGCTATTCTAGGTCTCTTCTGACTACAAATGAATTTTAGCAATATTTTGTCTAGTTCTGTGAGGCATGCTAATGCTATTTAATTTGAGATTGCATTAAATATGTATAACAGTTTTAGAAGTATGGCCATTTTTACTATGTTGGTTCTTACTATCCATAAGCAAGGATTATCTTTTCATTTTCTGATATCTTCTTTGATCTCCTTTTTCAGAGTACTTTAGCTTTCAATGTAGAGGTCTTTTACTTCCTTTTATAGACTAATTTCTAGGTATTTGATTTCATTTTGATGCTATTGAGAAAGTTGTTGTTTCCCTAATTTTTCTCTTAGTGAATATGTTATTTGTGACTAGGAAGGCTATTGATTTTTGACTGTTGACTTTTTATTCACCTATGTGACTGAATTTAATTTTTAAATCTATAAGTTATTTGGTGGAGTTTTTGGGGTCTTCTATTTAGAATATCATGTCATCCATGAATAATAATTTTACTTCTTACTTTCCTATCCTTATTTCTTTTATTTCTATCTCTTGTCTAATTGCTCTAGCTAATGTTTCTAGAACTATATTGAATGAGTGTTATAACAGTGACATCTTTGACTTATTTCAGGTTTTAGAGTTAAAACTTTCAGTTTTTATCCATTTAGTATGACGTTGGCTTTTGGTTTGCATAGATGGCTTTTGTCACACTGGGATAAAAACTGTCTATTCCAAAACAATCTCACTGCATCCAAAAATATCTATGAATCAAACTAAAGAAGGATGGAAAAAACTTCTACACTGAAAACTACTGTACTCTGAAAAAGGAGGATATTAGAAAATAGAAAGACACCCCATGGTTTTGGATAGGTAGAAGTAATATAGTGGAAATGGCCATACTTCCAAAGCTGTTATATACATTTAATACAATTCTGATCAAAATTCAAATACTATATCTCACAAAATTAGAGAAAACAATTCTAAAATTCATCTACAACCAGAAAAGACCTAGAATAGTGAAGACAATTCTGGCAACAGAGGCAAGAAAGTGGGCGTCACAATCCCTGATTTGAAATTATACTACAAAGCTACTGTGATAAAATAAGCATGGTACTGGAGTACAAACAGGCCTGAAGATCAATGGAATAGATTAGAAGACACTAAGCCACCTTGTCTTTGACAAAGGTGCCAAACACATTCTCTGGAAGAAGGGCAGGCTCTTTAATAAGTGGTGCTGGAAAAACCAGCTCCACACATGCCAAAAATAAAAATTGGACCCATATCTTTTAGCATGCACTAAACTAAATTTGGAATGGATCGAAGTTCTAAATATTGAAACAAAAACATTAAATATGATAGAAGATAGAAAAGGTAAAATTCTTGAAGACATTAGTACAGGCAAAGACTTTATGAACAAAACCTTGATTGCACAGGAACTATCAAAAATAATAATTGGAATCTAATCTTACTAAAAAGCTTTTGTACAGCAAGAGAAACTGCAGAGTGAAGAGGAAACCCACAATATGGTTAAAATGATAACCAGCTGTTCCTCAAAGGATTACTATCTAGAATATATAAAGACCAAAAAATCAGACCTCCAAATTTAAAGGACTAATCTGTAAGTCAGCATCTGAGAAAAATACACACTTCTCAGATGAAGAAATACAAACGGAAAATAAATAGTTGAAAAAACATTTTGCATCAGTGGTCATTTGAGAGATGAAAATTAAAATAACACTGAGATTCCACCTCACTCTGGAAATAATACCTATTATAAAAAAATCAAAATCAACCAGTAACAGATGCTGGAGGGGCCATGGGGAAAAAGCAACCCTTCTCCACGGTTGGTAGGAGTATAGACTGGTGAAACCACTGTGGAAATCAATGTAGAGATTCCTCAAAAAATTAGGACTAGAGGTCCCATTCAACTCAGCTATTCCCCTTCTTGGTATCTTCCTGCAAGAATTAAATACATTGTACCACAATTCTTCTGAGAATATGCCCAAAAGTGCAATAGCTGGGTCAAATGGGACTTCCAATCCCAGCTTTCTGAGGAACTTCCACAGTGGTTGCACCACTCTATGCTTCACCCAACAGTGCAGAAGAGTTCCTTTTTCCCCACAGCTTCTCCAGCACTTGTTATTGGTGGTTTTTTTGATCCTGGCTTTTCTTTCTGGAATGAGATGAAATCTCAGTGTGGTCTTCATTTGCGTTTCTCTAATGACCAGTGATACTGAACATTTTTTCATGTATTTATTTTCCATTTGTATTTCTTCAGCTGAGAAGTATGTATTCATTTCAGATGCCCATTTTGAACTGGGTCTTTGAACTTCTGGGACCTGATTGCTTATTTAATTCTTTGTATGTTCTAGATAGAAGTCCTTTGTCTGAGGGACAGTTGACTAAGATTTTTTCACAATTTGTTGGTTTTCTTTTTCACTCTGTTGGATATTTTTATTACATGCAAAAACATTTTAATAAGATTAAATCCCAATTGTTGATTATGGAAGGGATTTTGCATGCAGTATGATTTTTGTTCATGAGCTCTGTGCCTACCCCTGTGTCATCAAGCTTTCTACCTACTTTGTCTTCCAGCAAATTTAGTGTTTCTGTTTTAATATTTAGGTATTTGAACCATTTTACTTTAGTGTATGGTGATAGGCATGGGTCTAGTTTTAGTTTACAGAATATGGAGAACCAGTTTTTCCAGCACCACTTATCAAAGAGGCTATCTTTTTTCTATTGAACATGTTTGGCCCCTTTGTCAAGATAAAGTGACTGAGTATGTTTATAGTTGTGGTTGTATCTTCTAATCTATTCCATTGATCTTCAGGTCTGTTTTTTTTTTCCAGTATCATGCTGATTTTTTCACAATAGCTGTGTAGTATAATTCAAATCAGGGGTTGTGATTTGAAAAGCCTTGCCTTTACCCAGAATTGCCTTTTTTTATTCTAGATCTCTCCTGGTTCCAGATACATTTTAGGGATGATTTCTCTAGATCTGTGAGCTATTCTAATGGTATTTTGATTGGAATTGCGTGAAATCTCTATCACAATTTTGGAAGAATGGCCACTTTCACAATATTTGTTCTTTCTATCCATTAACAAAGAATAACTTTCCATTTTCTGAGATCCTCTTCAATTTCTTTTTTCAAAGTATTGTAATTTTCACTGAATAGATCTTTTACTTCCTTTGTTAGATTGATTCCTAAGTATTTCATTTTTTTGGATGCTGTTAGGAAGTGTGTGATTTCTCTTACATTTTTCTCAGTGAGTTTGTTGTTTCTGTAGATGAATGCTATTAATTTTTGAGTGTTGTTGACTTTCTATCCAGCTACATTACTGAATGTTACTACTATACTTAGAACACTTTCAATGGAGTCTTGGGGTTTTTCTATGTAAAGTATTATATCATCTGCAAATAATGATAATTTAACTTCTTTTCCTATTCTTATTCCTTTTATTTCTCTCTCTTGCCTAATTGCTCTGGTTAGTATTTCAAGCACTATATTGAATAGGAGTGGTGATAATGGACATTTTGTCTTGTTCCTGATTTTAGAGTAAAAGCTTTCAGTTTTTGACCATTTAATGTGATGCTGGATGTTGGTTTGTCATAGATGGTTTTTATCAAATTGAAGTAGAGATCATCTATTCCAGTTTTCCATAGATTTCTTATCATGAATGAATGTTGGACTTTATCAAAAGCTTTTTCTTCATCTATACAAATGATCATGTGATTGATGTGATATATTACATTTATTGATTTGCATATGTTGAAACATCCCTACATTCCTGAGATGCATCCCACTTGGTCTTGGTGTATAATCTTCTTGATGATTTGCTGCCTTTTGTTTGCCAGTATTTTATTGAGAATTTTTGCATCTGTGTTCACTAGGGAGATAGGCCTGTAGTTCTCTTCTTTTGTTGGGTCTCACTCTGGTTTTGGTATTGGGGTAATACTTGGTTCCAGGAATGAGCTGGGTGAATTGCTTCCCTTTCAATTTCATTGCAGAGTTTGAGGAGTGTTTGCATTAAGTCATACTTGAATTTCTTGTAGAATTCAGCAGTGAATCCATCAGGACCTTGGCTTTTCTTTTTGGGTAATGTTTTAATTACATTTTCAATTTCATTAATTGAAATTGGGCTATTATTCAGTAGTTTTATATCTTATTGATCCAGCTTTGGTAATTTAAACGTTTCTAAGAATCTGTCTAATTCTGTGTTATCAAACCTATGAAAATAAGTTTTTGAAATAGGTATTGATGATCTTCTTCCACAGGTTCTGCAGTAATTTCACCCTTTTCATTCCTTTTTGCAAGAATTAGAGTATTTCCTTTTCTTTTTAAAATAAGGTTGGCTAGGGGCTTATCAATTTTATTTATTCTTTCAAAGAACCAACTCTTTGCTTCGTTAATTCTTTGTATTGTTTGCTTAGGCTCTATTGCATTAAATTCTCCTCTGAATTTTATAATTTCCTTCCTGCTTTTGGCTTTGGGCTTGACTTGCTCTTCTTTTGCTTCTTTTTCTAGATGTTTGAGCTGTAGCACAAGGATATTTATTTGTATTCATTCTGTTTTCCTGATGTTAGAATTCACCATAATAAATTTCCCTCTGAGGACTTCTTTCATTGCATTCCAAAGGTTCCAATAAGTTGTATTTTTACTTTCCTTTGATTATAGATATTGTTGAATTTCTTCATTAATTGAATCTGTGAAAGATTGTTCAGGAGTCAGTTATTTAATTTCCATGTGTTTATGGAATTTTTGAAGTTTCTTTTGCCATTAATTTCCAGTTTTATAGTAATGTGATCAGATAACATGCATGGGATAATTTTGATTCTTTTGCATTTTCTTTAGCATGATGTATATAGTAGTATATGATCTATTTTAGAGACTGTCCCATGTGCTGCTGAGAAGAATGTATATTCTGATGTCATTGCATAGAACACTGTACATATCCACTAAGTCCATTTGTTCACAAGTTTGATTCAGTTCTGTTATATTTCTTTGATTTTCTGTCTAATTGATCTGTCTCTTTATGTCAATGGTGTGTTAAGGTCTCCCATTATAACTGTGTTATTGCTTATTTGATTTTTCATTTCTGCTAATATTTGTTTTACATAACTGAGTGCTCCCATATTTGGAGCATATATATTTAAGATTGTTATCTTTCCCTCTTTAAGTTTCCCCTAACTAGTATGTAGTTACGCTATTTATCTCTTCTGATCATTCTTGGTTTGAGGTTCACATTATCTGCAATCAGAATAACTACCCCTGCTTTTTTTTGGATCCTGTTGCAGAGAGTATTGTTTTCCATCCTTTGACTTTCAGTCTATGAGCTTCCTTTTGGGTTAGATGGGTTTATCTGTATTCAGAATATGGTTGGATGGTGTTTCTTGATCCATTCTGACAGTCTGTTTAATTAGTGACTTGAGGCCATTTATATTAATGTCTATAACTGATATCTATTAACTTCATTTTGTCAAGTTATCTTTCTGATGTTGGTTTTTTACCTTTCCCCTCTGTTTAGTTGTTTGCCTTGCTTAGTGGTTTTTCTTTTCTGTTGGTTTTCTTGAAATTGTAGTGATTTTTTGTCTACCCAGCATATCTTTCAGGATTCTTTGCAGGGTTGGTTTGGTGATCGTGGATTTCTTCAGCTATTCTTTGTCATAGAAATATCTTATTTGTCCATCCATTTTGAAGGACAGCTTTTCAGGGTACATCAATCTGGGCTGGAAGTCATTATCCATTAAGATTTAAAATGCTCCACTCTATGCTTTTCTTGACTTCACTGTTTGTATTCAGAAGTCTGCTGTGATTCTGATGGGCTTTCCTATATAGGTAATCTGCCTCCTCTCTAACAACTTTTTAATACCCTGTTATTATGTTGAATTTCTGGGATGTTGATTATTATATGTCTGAGTGTAAATTTATTTTGGTTATGGCTAATTCGAGTTCTATATGCTTCACTTATCTCTATGGCAGTTTCCTTGCCCATGTTTGAGAGATTTTCAGCTGTTTTCTAAATAGCCCCTTGATATCATTTGTGTTTTCATCTTTTTTTGTTTATACCTATCAATCTTACATTGTTTTTCTTTGCATCATCTTGCAACTGTTGAATTGTTATTTCCTAATTCTTTGTTGTTTTAAAAAGATCTTTCCTTTTCTTGTTCACTAGCTGAATTCTTCTCTTCTAGGTCTGAAAGTCTATCTTCACAGTTATTCAGGTGTTTTTGATAGCTTTTGATGGAATTTTTATTTCCTTGATATCTCATTGAATGTTTCATGCAGTTTGTTTCTTATACTGCTCATTCAAGGTTTCTTTCATTTTGCAGTGCTCCTCAATTTTTTTAAACTATATCTTCTTAAGATGTGTTTAGCATTTCTTCTATTATGTTTATAATTTCTTTTACTTGGATGATTATTTCTGATATGAGTTCCTTTACTGCTTCATGGAGTTGTTTTTTTACATCAATTGCTCTCATTTCAGAAGTTTCAGGTGTATGGCTTACATTGTTTTCTATTTCCATGTCTCCTATTCTTGTTTGGGATGGCCTGGAGGTTAGAGACTGCATTTTCCTCTTTCATTTTCCTGTATTCTCCTCAAGAAGCTGAATAGAAAGACTCAGTTGCTTCCTGGGTTGAGGATGTCTGTCCGTACTGCAAGGAGTTTCCCCAGTTGATTGGACGCCATTAGTCAGGCCTTACCAGGTCCCTAGATGCACTTGAAGGCTCCTCAAATGTGGGGAGTTCATGGAGCTGGCCTTCAGCATGACTCACGTGGTACTGTGAAGCTTCCAGGCTGCTTGAGGTTGCTGGGCATGACTTTACCAGATTCTGAGTGGCATACTAAAGCTGAACAGCTAGATGGGTTATGCTGTGCAGGCCTTCAGCTCATGCAACATGGCACACTCAAGCTCCACAGCTGCTTGGGGTCACTGGGTGGGGCCTTTCCAGGTTCCAAGTGAGATGCTGAGGTTGAATGGCTGGTTGGGGTTTGCTATGCAGGCCTTGAGCTCATACCATTGAGCAGGCAGTTTCCAGTCCACTCAGGGTCACTGGGCAGGGCCCAAACAGGACCTGAGGGACCTACCCAAAGGTCCACAGCTCATTGGGGTGCTTGGTGGGGCCTTTCCAGGTTCTCAGCAAGGTGCTGAGCTTGTATAGCTGGATGAGGTTTGCTGTGCCAGCCTTCAGCTCATGCCACTAGAATACAATTTCTTGAAGTATATGTAGATGGTAGCCAACTCTTCAATTCATTGATTCTTTGTATTGTTTTTGTCTCCATTCCATAAATTCCTGCTCTGATCTCTATAATTTGCCCCCTTGTATGAGTTTTGTGCTTTACTTGCACTTTTTTTTCTAGAAGCTTGCCACTCAACATCAGTTCTTTAAAATCTTGTTCTAGTCTCCTTTGGTGTGTATTCATCACCATAAATTTTCCTTTTAGGACTGCTTTCCTTGTATCCATGAGTACCAAGTTGTTGTATTTGTGTTTATATTTAATTGTAGAAACTGTCTGATTTCTTATTTCATTTTATCTGTGACACATCTATTGTTCAGGATGGTGTTATTTCATTTCCTTGTGTATATGAAGTTCTTGTGATTTCCTTGGTCATTGATTTCCAACTTCATTGCACTATCGTCTGATACTATGCATGGGATAAATTGAATTTCTTTCCATTTACTTAAGGATATTCTGTGAGCTAGTATGTGGCATGTTTTAGACTATGTCTGGTGTGTATATGTGAGGATTGTGTATTCTGATGTTCTTATGTGGAACACTCTGTAGACATCTATTAAGTCCATTTATTCAAATGCTTGTTTCACTTCTAGTATTTCATTGTTGAATTTTTATCTAATTGATTTGTCTATTTGGTATAGTGGTGTATTGAGATATCACAATACAGTTATATTCATGCTTATTTTTTGTGTCCATTGTTATTTGTTTGTTATAGATGGGTAAACTGGTGTTTGTTGCAGAAATATTTATGATTGTTGTCACTTACTCTTCTATTGTTCCCTTTACAAGGATGTGGTAACCTTCTTTGTCTGTCTCAATCAGTCTTGGCTTGAGATTCACTGTGTATGAAAATAGAATAGCTACTCATTTTTAAAATCTAGGTTTCTTTTGCATGGAGTACTGTTTTCCATCCTCTTTCAGTATGTGAATTTCTTTTTAAATTAAATGTGTTTCTTGTATGCAACATACTGTTGGATATTGCTTCTTGATCCATCTGCCTGTGTGTTTCTTTTGGTTTGTGAATTAAGACCCTTTACATTAATGATCATAACTGATATGTATGGATTATCCTTGTCATGTTGTTTTCCTGTTGTTGGCTTCCTTTTTTCTCCTGTTTACTTGTATGCCTTTCCTTGTCTTTAGAATGTCCTTCAGAGCATTTTGGAGCACTGATTTGCTGTTCATTAATTTGTTCAGGTGTTTTTCTGTCATGGAAGTAGCTTATTTCTCTATCAATTTTGAAAAATAATTTTGCGAGGTACATCAATCTGGATTGGAGGATGTTTTCTTTTAGGGTTTGAAATACTTTGCTTCAAGCTTTCTTTAACTTGAGGGTTTGTACTGAGAACTCAGCTGTGATTTTGATTGGCTTTCTTTTATAGGTGATTTGCTTCTATTTAAGAGCTTTTAATAATACGTTCTTGTGTTGAATTTCTTTAATCTTCCTTATTATATGCCTTGCTGTAGATTTTGTTATGTTTTGTTTTGTTTTGTTTTGTTGGGTCATGGCTAATTGGAGTTCTAAATGCATCACTTACCTGTATGCCAAATTCTTCTTCCTTACCAGGGAAGTTTTCTACCAGACATCTGTGGACAGTTTTTTTTTTTTAAATGTCATTTGCACTGTCTCCTGTTTTTTCATTGACCCTGATAAATATTATTTTATTCTTCTTTGCATCATGTAGTAGATAGCTTTTGGACTGATTTCTTGTAGTCCCTTGCTAGTTTTAAGAAATCTTTCTTTTCATGTTCTTTGACCACAATCCTCTATCTGTATCTGAGATTCTGTCCTCACATTGGCTCATCCTGCTGCATATGCTTTTGATGGAATTTTTAATAACCTGGATATCCATTTGAATCATTTTTATGGATTCCCTTTCTTTCCTATGTTAGCCATTATTGGTTTCCATAATTTTCCTAAGCTCTCCTGTATTTTTAAAAGTCTGTATCTGCTCTAGAGTCAGTATGCACGTATTTCATTGTGGTCACCATCTCTGTATTTATCTGATAAATTATTTCTGATTTTATTTTTTCTAGTCCCTTGTTCATTTGCCTTGTTGCTTCCACTATTACCACTTCAGAGAGGCCAGATGGGTGGCTTTTGGATTGTCTCACCTCCTTGCCTGCTGAGTTTGCCCCTTTTGAGCTGCATGTGTGGGGTGACAGCTTACTTAAGTATCTTTCATTTTCTTTTTTGTTGTTTAATTTCTGGGTTGATGCTAGTAAATTGTCTATGAGGAGTAGCTTTTTTCTAGCATTCAGAGCCCTTAGGAAATGGCTATTTTTAAGAGGTGTCTCCCAGGTGTACCTGGATTTTGGTTTTTGAGTCTGTTGCATGACCATATCTCTTTAGTTTATTGAGGATGAGAAGTTGCTGCCTACATGGCCCAGTCTGTGGATCTTTGGCAATGACCTATATTACTTTTTATAGCCCTTAGGCAATTTCAGTCTTGGTGTATCAGGAAGAAGAACTGGTTAGATCAATTATGTCTCTCTAGCAAACATACAGTCAACAATGAGAACAGCATCAAACACAGCCTAGAAAATGACAAACTGAGGTAACTGTTAATTTGCCAACTTTAATTGCATGAAATAGATTTCTTCTTATATAACTAATTTTAAAACAAACCAGAAAATTGTATGCAGCAAATAAGCATATGGCAGTTTAATCCTCAAAGGAGAAAACTTAAATGGTTTAGGGGAAAAATAGAGAAATATAAGAAGAGAAAGAGATTAGAAGCAAGGCTGGAGGACCAAGGAAGGTCATGCAAACTTTGGGAAACTGATGCAGAAGACAGAAGGAAAGGAGAGAAGAAAGAAATAAATAGAAAAACAGAGCAGAGAAACAACCACAAAAAATGTAGAATCCACGTTCACACTCATATAAAAACAATAACAAGTAATGAAGAAAAACAAAGAGAGAGAGAGAGAGAGAGAGAGAAATTGAAACAGAAAAAAGGTGCATCTCTGCTGTCACTGGTGGATAATGTGGGCAGAGTCCAGATCCATGTTGATTTAGCCCAGAAAGCCAACAGTAGCTTTATTGTGGGGTAGTGCATAACCCTAACAAGCCTGTATCTTTATTTTTCCCTAAAGTTCAGGCTGGTTACTAGCTGTAAGACTGGAACCATCCTTGATCAGCCTGTAGCAATTGGTGCACTTCATACAGGCTTGAACTTGGCTGGGGGCCACTTTATGGAGCTACCAGTTGTTCTGATTTCTGAGCTCAGTTGGTCTTGCTACAAGAAGGCTCCTGGCCAGTTGCCCTCTCCAATGGATGTCTGAATCCCCACAGAACTCATCAGCCACTCCAGTCCTCTATGTCTACTGCTCCTTTGCACTGGTGCTTCTCTCCATGGAGGCCTTTGGGGTGGCCAGCTGTCACCTTCCATCTGCAGGTTAGAGCTGTGCCTTCCCACACAGTGAGTCTAGGTTCAGGAAGAAGACACTGCCTACCACCTCCTTGTTTAGTGAAGTTTGTCTTTTCACTCTCCCCATGGGCTTTAATTTTCACTTTTAGACAGTTCCTGAGTTCAGGACCCACTTCTCTCCTTCTTCTCTTCCTCATGTTGTTACAGTGTCTGGACACCAAATCTCAGAGTCTTTTTCTCAGCTGCTCTCCAATCTGCTGTCTTCCCAGAAGTCCATAACAATGAATTTTAATGATTACTTCAGATTGAATGTTTTGTTAATTTATGTAATATTTGTTGCATGTTATGGCTGGATCTGAAATATTACCTCAGCGCCTTATAAGTTTAGAGATGGGACTTATGGAAAGTGATTGGATTATGGGGGTGTTACACCTGATTTATGAGATGTTAGATGGTGGGGCCTTATAGAAGCAGGTCAACGTGGGCTTCTCTCTCTCTTTTCCAACTGCCATTCCCTAAGAAGCTTTCCTTCTGTGCAGACCCTTACACCATTCCCTTTCTGTCTTGGAGCCAGACAACTGTACACTGAATCATTGAGCCTAAATATATCTCTCTTCCTTAGCTTGTGGGTGTAGAGTATTTTGTCTCATCAAGGAGAAAGTGACTAAGTTATTGAGGTTCTTGTAAAATAGAACATTTGCTTAAGTAAGTCCACTGTTTCCATAATAAGTTATGAGAGTTTTTCTCATCAATTTGTGTGCACTTATTCAGATTAATGTTAGCTAATTTTCTGGGTCTTGGGGCATGCACCTATAGTCTCAACTACTCAGGAAGCTGAAGTGGGAGAATGGTTTGAACTCAGGAGTTTGAGATCAGCCTGGGCAATATGTGAAGTCTTTCAAAAATAGCAACACATTTACTAGCTAACTGGCTTATTATAGTTGCTGGTTTAGTTTTTACCATACTTCATTGTATTATTGAAATAAGGTCTTAGAAAAGAAGGCAGCTGCAAATAACATTTTTCAACAACTCTGGTATGATTTATAGAGTTGCTACTGATTTCTCATAATAATCATTTTCAATGGATGTCATTTTAAACTCTATTGCACAGTAACCTATTCCTGGTTACTTGAAGACAGGAATGTGAGCTTTTAAAAACTCTGATTTCCTTAGCATTGCATAGAAACTACTTAGCTGGGTCTCAAAGTGCTTTTTTTGCCATTTCTCATTTTGATAACTATACTAAATTATTACCCTTCCCAAGATGTGCCACATTATATTTCTGTGATAATGTTGGTTTCCCCAAAAGGAAGAGCAAGCATTTACTCAGAGTATCATCTAGGAAGAGGAACCAAATAATGAGGGGGAAAGTGTATTTGGTAGTTCATGAGTGTCAAATTTGTTATTATCAAATAAATTAGATCTTTGTTGGAATTTCTCGCAAATAATTCACAATTTAGAACTATTTATATTTTCACATGTACACAAGGGAGATGCCACAGTCTTTTTCTGTAACTTAGACCTTTGTTATTGCTGTGTTTACACTTTAAACCCTGCCTCTGTCAAAATAACAAGATATTCCTTCACATAATTCTTTATAGCATATCTTATAACATTTATCACATTGTAGCCATTCATTTCCTGAAGCTAGCTAGTGACTTATACTGTGCAGGAATTCGTTAAATATTGTCAAGTTGAGTAACTTATTGTCTTGTTTATATGTGCAGATGGTGATCCTTAGAAGAAAGATTAAGTTATTTCTCTTAAACTGGATGTTTGACTCATTGGTATTTGCTGGGATAGAATTTAGCCTGTCTAGTTAGTCCAGTAGTTTGTCAATATACCAAACTGTTCAGGGAATGGTGCGTGTTAAGAAGTAAACAATCTAAAACAAACCTGAGATTCTTATGCAATAAGATGGTTTATTGGTGGCTCTTCCTTCCAGCTTGTCCAGGATACTACCGGAATCTAGATTTACTGGATTTATTCCTATGCATTTGTATTCATTTAGTTACATTAATTCTTTAAAAATGAAAGAACCTTCTCAGTTAGATTTGGACCAGTAGGCACTTGTGATTTGTACACTAAAGCAATATAAGAAGAAAAATTACAATTTCATTGTTTGATGAATTCTCATGACCACTGGCTCTTTTTCTATATAAATATAATTTATCCAGGAATCACAGAATGTCTAAACTCATTCCTGTCCTATAGTACTGTCCTACAGTATAAGAAGGTTCCAAATTCCATCTTCTAAATGTGAAACCATCTGAATAATATGGTTTTCAATGGCAGCTATTCTCGCGTGCAGTTAAGAAAGATCTGCAGTGAAAAGCAGACAAGTGAATTTTTTCCCCAGGAAATTTTATTATGAAGAATCATCCTTTATTCTGAGATTGTCCTTTATGCTTACTGGTTGTTTAATCCCATTTTGGCCTTTCTTTAATAAAATAGTGGTGATCAGGGACTATGAGTCTGCACTCTTATTATCTGAAGTACTTGTGGCAAGGTAAGTTTGAGAATTTTGGCTCATTTTGGATTTTATATAGGTGATATAGATTATCTATCTTATCTTACACAACAGCCTCTGCAGGGTCTGAAGTGGCACCCTCTAACCAGTTACAGAAATGTTTCTGCAATGAAAACTAAGGATGTTTACACTGAGCTAGAGATGATGCCTGTGAACAGACTCATGTCAGCTCAGGTCAGGCTTTACTGCCAGATGCATTCAGGTCAGTTCAGATATTGATGCCAAATGAGTTACAGGCAAGAAGAAAACAGGCAATGTTTTATTTTAAATGTTTGGGTTTTGAAATTGTGGATAAAGGATTGCCTTTCAAAATGCTCTTACTTTGCAAATTAAAATTGGCAACCCTGCATAGGATGCCAAGATATTTATGAAATTTCAATGTTCCTTAAAATTCAAAAGCATGGGAATGCTCCCTTTAAACCTATTGAAGTGAATATAAATTTACTTTTATACATATTCCTATCTAATAATAATATACATTTCCATTTTTTTGCTAGAAAATATATTATTGGTCATAGGCTTTGAATGTTGCAAGATTCTTCACATATACTTTTAATTGAAATAAAAATTAGGTTATTTTGTTACAGCTTTAGAAGATTGAAACAGGAGAGAGGGTAGTGGCCTAAACCTATCCACAATTCTCACTGATAGGTAAGATTCTGTACCAGGGATAGTTTTAAGCCTAAAAGAGCCTCTTGGTTTCATTTGTTTGGTCAAATAG
This sequence comes from Hydrochoerus hydrochaeris, assembly GCA_004027455.1. Classification (NCBI taxonomy): domain Eukaryota; kingdom Metazoa; phylum Chordata; class Mammalia; order Rodentia; family Hydrochaeridae; genus Hydrochoerus; species Hydrochoerus hydrochaeris. Next base: position 169,471 of record PVLA01002014.1, on the reverse strand, counting down.
AATAGTGAATTTAAGATCCTGCATGTAGGTCTATTTGGGAGAAGGGCAGTATCAAATTGCTACATGAACTTAGAGTAACTTTATCATTTTAAGTTTATATTCCTGTCAATTAAATGAAGCTAATAACTCCTACCTCACTAATATAAAGTGAGTTAGAAGCTATGAATGTACTTTGTTGTCAGGCATAGTGGTGCACACCTGTAATCTAAGCACTTGGGAGGCTGAGGCAGGAGGATTGCTGTGAATTCAAGGTCAGCTAGGGCTATGTTGTGAGTTTGACAGCCTGAACTACACAGTGAGAACCTATCTCAAAAAATGAAAAAGTACTTTGTTGATAAGGAGCACATTTCACATATAAAATCGTTGTTTTGAAGGATATATACATAATACATATAACATATGTGCTATGAAATAATAGAATCACAACAACACTGATGCACAACTCATCCTAGCAGATGTTTTTGGAAAATAAATTTGGTAAAACAAATATTCAACATAACTGGGCTATAATTTGACTCCTGTTTAGAAACAGTATTTTTTTTTATTAAACATTGTGTCAATTATTCATGGTGCTTCAACTTCATATTCACTTGTTCTATTTGCCTTGTGAAAATAAAGGGACCTGGATCTTTTAAATATTTCTTTCCTTTGTCACCTGGCACTGAAGTTTTGTCATAGGAGGACACTGGAAGTCAGGAAGGAGAAGACTTTTGCTTCCTTGTTTCTGCATGCTTGTTCATCAGGCTGTTCCTGGAGCAACTTCACTAGGGTTTCGCTTTTGCACTTCATGGTCAGTAGTGTCTTCCGGTGTTCCCAGAGACATTGTTATAGAAAAGTGAGGCTAGTAGGACAGTATTCAGTACGTATATTGGGGGCACATTCTACATGGCATGCTTCTGGCAAATTCCAGTGGATGAGCAGCATAGCAACTTTTCTGCCTTGATTTAGCTACAGCCCTGCCCTCTATAATAAGGTTGGGATTTTACCTCTGGGAGGAATGCACTTCCTTGGGTGTTCCATCTAGTCTCTGCAAGTGATGGTTGCTTCTGATATCTGTGATTCTTGTATTTTAAAAAATTCTCCTTATCAAATTTTAACCAGTATCTCAATACTCCATCTCCTTGTGATTCCAATTCTTTGTCATAGTGAAAATATTTTATGAGCAACTCTTCTAGTTAAAATTGCTATGTGGTTTCTCTCTTATGATTAGATCCAATCAAATGCAACCAGTTAAAGGTCTTCCAAATGATCTGGACACAGTAGTGCATGCCTGTAATCCCAACATTCAGGAGGCTGAGGCAGAAGAATTGTTGCAGGTTTTAGGTCATCCTGTGCTACAAAATGAGTTCAAGGCCTGCCTGAACTGCATAGGAAAACCCTGTATCAAGAAAAAAAAGTCTCCCAAATACTCATCAACCAATGAATGGATAAAGAAGATATGGGTTTTCATACAATGGAATACTACTCAGCCATAAAGAAGGTTAAATTTGAGACATTTCTAGGTAAAAGTATGCATCTTGAGACCATACTCTTAAGCAAAATAAATTGGTTAAAATGTAAATGTTCCATTGTCTCTCTAGTGTGAGAAACTCAAAGTGTAAATAAGGACCAAAATATATAATAGAAATTGTGAAATAGGGAGAAATTGTTCAAAAGGAAAGGGGAGCTGGGTGAGAGGAGCAAGGGAAAAGAAAACCAGGAGAAAAGAAGGATAAAGTGGAAACAAAACTTTATAAATATGAATGAGAAGAAAAGTTGAAGGGAGGGGAGGGAAATGGGAAAAAAAGAGGAAGTAAGATATATCATGTACAGGCACAGATTTCCTACTATAAATGTGATCACTATACATATATAAAATGTACCAATAAACTTAATTTTAAAAAATAATATCAGAAATAAATAACAAAACACAAAAAACATAGAAAGAAACTGATGGTGTTATAATAGCTATGACCATTATGATCTTCCAAGCCTCAACTACCTTAAATAGCATGCCAAACCACAAAAAAATTCTCCATGAGGCACCACACGTCACTTGTAAGACTATTCTTAAGTGCTAATACTATTAAACCTATAATTGAACAAAACTAAGACAACACATTTCAAATAACCTTTAGGGAAATGTGTTTAAAATATCACACAGTTGAACAGTGCTTATAGGACCTCTCTGTACCTGTACATTTGTCTCTTTTATATCTCCATCTCCTCCACCTTCACTGTTGGTTCTTACTTTTTTCCCCTTGTCCTCCTACCTGCCTAAACTAGTGTCTAATCCTAGCTTTACTTATATAAGTTATCACTTGACCTTCCTGGGTCTCAATTTTTCTCTTAGTAAGGCTGAGATCTAAAAGATAACAAATTAATGAAATCAAGAATATGAAAGTGCTTTGTAAATATAGGGCACTAAACAAAAATTTTGTAAGCTGTTTAGTTTTTAAATCACATTTTATTTTAAAAGCTCCAATGTGCCTTTGAGGTGCTTATAACCTAATGAAACAGATACACAAAATTATTAGATGAGACTCAATGTGCTGTGTGCTAAAATATGGAAACAAACAGGTTACTGCAGGTCTGACAATTATAACTTAATTGTGGCATCAGAATTCATAGTTTAGTTCCAGTGAAAGCCATCTGATTTTAAAGGATCTAAGATACCATTTATTAAATGATTGTGACACAAATGGACCTTGTGCTAGGCACTTTATACATATGATCATATTTAATTTTACATTTATATTTATATACTTAAATTGCCTTATGTCCTTATTGATTTTCAGAATTATTTTTCTTGAAGACATTTTTGCATTCATATATTTTATATTTTAATTGAAACCCACTTATGTGAGTCAATAGCACTAAACCCTTCAGATAACAAAGTCTATTTTTATGAAGCTTTTCTGATGTATCTTGTTTTATATATATATATACATATATATATATATATGTATATATATATATTATATATATATGCCTGCATTTTGAAAAAAATCTTTATTTTTGCTGAAAAACAGAGTAAACAGATTTTATAGACATCTATATTTAAAGAGAAAATGATATGTTTGGCATTAGAGTGGACTTAGAAGGTTCTAGGTAATGACATACTTGGTTGAACATTGGAAGAAATTAATGTAATATTTAGAATTAAAGTTATTCTGTCAAGTCACAGGATGAGTGCATCTACCAGTGGAAGATGTTGCAAAATGCAAGTGGCTGACAGTCCTCCCCAAAGTGCTTGTTTTTGCATCTTGAACTCTATGACATGCTCAGCAAAGCTACTTAACTTTTAGGAAGTCAAGAAATGAGATTTATTAGAAATCTTTCATTTCAACTTGTTTGTGATGAGTCTATGCCTTTTTGTCAGTTTGCAAATATCGATGGAAATTTCCCTTTTTTGGATAATAAAATATGTGAGGATAGCATATGTAGCTTTTCAAAAAGTAGCTCCTATTAGTCAGTGTTCTGATTATGTTATGCATGCTACTGGTGATATGCATATTACTGGAAATAGACACAGAACAGTGAACAATCTAGGGCATGCTATTTTAATGTTTACTGTTTTCTTTAATGTTACTTGTATTAATACTTATTAGAAAAAAACCCTGGTGTATAACATTTATCATCTCATAGATACTGTTGTTGAAGTCAAGACTTCAGCAGGTAATAGTAGCTCATTGAGACCACATGAGTTACTGGCGCAGTCATGCCAAAGAATGCATTGCTGCATTCTTTTCAGGAATGCAGAAAAGCTCTATTTTCAGAAAGTGGGAATATTTAAATATACAAAGTATGTTACACATAATTATGAACTGAAATCAGACTTTTCCTCTGTTTTTTTGTTTGTTCATTTGTTTTTGAAATTTACATAAATTAGTAGATTAAAACAGAATTTTTAAAATGTCAAAGTTTGGGAGCCAGGCATGGTCAAGCATGCTTGTATTCCCAGCTTCTCAGAAGGCTAAGGCCAGATCACAAGCCCAGTTTGGATTATATAGCAAGACCCTGTGTCAAAAATATCTTTTAAAAGTGGGGAGGGGGGAATGGTTGCCCCCGGGCTTAATCCTCAGTGCTCGAAGGAAAAAGAAAAGCAAAGATGTAGACGTAAGAAATGTTAATATTAGGGGGAGATTTTCATGAAATCAGTCATATATCTTTAGATAAGCTTGAAGACCAAATTTAGTAAATTTAGCCTGAATCATCTGCTACTGTTATAAAAGAACCAACCACAGAGTAATCAGCTATCCTACGAATATAAACATTATTTCAAAATTGTGCATTCATAAGTATGATGAAAGTGAGCCTATTTCTTAGCAAGTTTACATAGGGAGAAATGAGAGGGCAACAACTTACTGGGTGTGAGTTTTATTTTGGAGCGATAAACTTATTTTGCATTGTGAAGGGATGCTTCTGTACCATTCTCAATGCATGAGATACCCTCAGTTGTTCACTTTAAAAACATTAATTTATGATGTGAATTTTACTTCATTTTGAGAAAAAATTTATTGTGTACAAACAGTACTTGTTTACATTTCTCTTTTTTTCCTCTTTATGTGGTACTGCAGATTCAAACCTGGGCCACTGCACTGAGCTCCATCCCGTTACTTTTTTTTTTTTTTTGAGACAGAGTCTCATTAGGTTACTAAGTTGCTCAGGCTGGACTTAAACTTGTGCTCTGCCTTACCTCAGCTTCTCAGAATGCTGGGATTATAAGCATGTGACAACGTGCTATGTGTACATTTCGGTTTTTACAGTTTTTTTTAGACAGGATCACACTGTGTAATGCAGGCTGGCCTTGATCTTGGCTATGTAGCCCAAGATGGCTTCAGACTCACAGTGATCCTCCTGCCACAGCCTCCCAAGTGCTGGGATTACAAGGGCTGCAACACTACACCTGGCCACAGTTTACATTTCCTTATAGTAAATTGCATCAGTTTTTGCATTTTCAGTAGTATAAATTTTCCTTTTAAGATAAATGTTAAATGTAAAGGAATTTACTAAAGAAAAAGTAAGTAATTAAACATGTCACTGAGTTAAAAAATGACAATTCATAGATCACTGAAAAAAAGGAAACTTCAAGAAAAACTAACCATGAATACTTAAACTAGTATTTTCAGTTGGACTGCCATATGCATGATGTGCAATGTCAAAATGATTCGTAAATAAACCTTTAGCACTTGCTGTATTTATAGGTTGAGAACTAGTCATACTTTTCCAGGTATAACGCTACACACACACACACACACACACACACACACACACACCAACAACCACATGCAGATAAACACAAACATTTATCAGACTGATTTCTTCTGTTTTGCAAATACCTTCTTTTATGCTACCATCAATATGTCCCTTGAAAAGATTGTGTCTGTCTCTGTGTTCATGCAACGTCTGCCTCTTTCTTTCTTTCTTTCTTTCTTTCTTTCTTTCTTTCTTTCTTTCTTCCTTTCTTTCTTTCTTTCTTTTAATTTTAAAGAGGGTAAAATTAAACATAACAAAGCAGAACAAAACAGAACACAAAAAAGCAAGGTAAGAGACCTAACTTTCAAAGCAAGACCATCAGAGATCTTCACTATCTATCATATTGTCTCTTGTTTTCTTCCAACTAGATGTCCATATCTTCGCATACAGAGAATTCACATGTAATAACATAGTATAGAACTGATCTGAACAGGATAAGGAAGGAGTTTTAGGTCTTCAAGACCAGAAAATAGGGAAGTCAACAATGGCTGTCAAAGTGTCTCTCATTCTCTTCAAAATAGCTGTCCATACTTTCATGTATGTTGAAATTAAACAAAACAAAACAGTCTAAAATCACTGGTAACAAAGAACAATAGTATTGCTGGATTTCACATCATGCCGCTATGGAATCAGCACTGGGTATTCTAGTGTCTGTTTTTCTTCAAAATAGTTGTTTATTTCATCATGTATTATATAATCTGTTCTCATAAACTGTTTATAGGTTCTACGCATGCATCAATCTCTACATGTATTTCTATCTTTTCTGTATTAGAGGGAAAAATAAAACATAGTAAGACAAAACAAAACAAATTCCTATAAAAACATGAAATGAAAAAGTCATATAAAACCACAGTACAAAGTGATCTACAATGGTTACTGTGTTTTTCTTGTTATCTTTAATAGAATTGTCTATATTATCAGGCATAATTGAATATAGCAGTATAATTGAATATAGCAGTACATAACAATATTAGTAAAAATAAAACACTGTAGACAGTATAAAACTTCAAAGGCAGATAATAATCAAACCAGATTCTAGTGAATCTTATCATTTCCAGTGTGGTTGCCTATACTCTCAGACTTGATACTATCAATCATAACAGCTTTGAATAAAATCTGTCAATACAAAACAGCAATCTGACAAATCAGATTCAATTAACATCACTCATGGTAAAACAGTATAAGTTAAACAGAGCTTCAGATTAAGTTAATAGGAAATTGAGGATGATTACCGTACTATATCCTGCTATTTTCAGGATAACTGTCTGTGCCCTCAAATCTAGTACAAGTAGACAAACTGGAACAGAATATAATCTATCTAAACAGAGTGGGGTGTGTAATGTGGGTTTTAAGTCCCAATACACTATTAACAATATCCTCTGCCTTCTTTTTTTTAGACTATTCCTCCCCTTTCATTCCTACAGGGTGCTGTGCATTATGGGTCCCACCAACTCCTTCAGTTTTTAGATTGTGGGGGGCAACCTGCTATTTACCTAAGTGGTTCTGAAACTTCTCACTCCTGGACTTGATCTCAGCTTGTATTCCTTTCCCTACAAAAGCCTCAAGGTTTTCCTTCATTAGAAATGAGTAGTTCTCTACTGAACATAAGTATCCTGTCTTTCTAACCTATCTGCAGGTGCTAATCGAGTTGCCCCTATTTCTCTCTGGTTCCCTGTCACATAGAGCATTGTTTTCTCATATTTGATTTTTGGTCCATAAACCCTCTTACAGGTTGATTATATTTCCTATACAGAGCATCTCGGTGGACCCTATCTCCTGATCTACTCTGCATGTTTCCTTTTTTAGTGTATCAAAGCCATCTATGTTAGACATTATAGCCAACCTTCTCTGCCTCATTTCTGCTATGCTATTTTTCTGCCATTGGTTGTCTACTTTTCTCCTTCATTCTACTGCCTGCCCCATTTTTGGAGCCTTTCTGCCACTGTTCCTAATATCCTGGTATTTTTTTCTCTCTCTCTCTAGAATGTCTTTCAGTATTCTCTGTAGGGTTGGATTGGTGGTCACAAATTCCCCCAGTTCCTCTTTGTCATGGAAACATCTTGTTTTGCCATTAATTTCTAGTGACAGTTTTGCAGGGTACATCAATCTGGGCTGGAGGTTATTTTCTTTCAGAGCTTGGAATACTTTGCTCCAACCTCTTTTTGATTTGATGGTCTGTATTGAGAAGTCTGCCATGATTTTAATGGGTTTTCCTTTATAGGTGATCTGTTTCTTTTCTCTGATGGCTTTTAATATTCTGTTCTTATATTGAATTTCTGGTATCTTGATTATTATATGTCTGGGTGTAGCTCTGTTTTGATTGTAGGTGGCTGGATTTCTGTATGCCTCATATATCTGAATATTATTTTCTTTTCCTATGCTTGTGAAGTTTCCCTTAATTATTTATGTGAATAGCCTTTGTAATTCCTTTGTTTGTATTCCTGCTTCATTCACATTTCTTATTCTTCAGTTATAGATTCTTTTGTTGTCTTCTAGCCTTTGTATTGTTACTACCTGTTTCCTTCTTATTTTTAGAGATCTTTCCTTTCATGATTACACATTGCAAACTTTTCTTTAAGTTTTGATAGTCTATCCTTAGATTCTTTCAAGAATTTTTGTCAGCTTTCAATGGAGTTTTTAATTTCCTGGTAATCTCTTTGAATCTGCTTCATGTATTCTAGGTTTTCTTTATATTCTTTATTGAAAGTTTCTCTCCATTTTTGGTGTTCCTCCCTTCTTCCGTCTGTGTCTTCTTGAGAGGTGCTTAGCATTTCTTTTATTAATCTTATATCTTGCTTTACCTGATTTAATATTTCAGTTTTCAGCTCATCTACAAAGTCCCAAAGATATCTCTTAATGTCCATTGATGCCTGTCTGATGTTGCATGTTTGCTGCCCTCAATCTCTTTTGTATTTACCTCCTGGATCAATGTTCTTAGGGTTTTGGGCTGAGGACTTTTTCTTGTTTCTTTCTCGTCATGTTTTTGGTTTCTTCCATGCAGATGTATAGTGGAGGTCCCAGCCCCTTTCCTTGTTGGTAATGGTTCTTCTGAAGCACACTGGCTAGGGATTTCTGCCCTCTCCAGTTTGCACTTCGTCATTGAGGTGCAAGCAGAGGCGGCACTGGCCCCTCTCCACCGGGCCAGTCAACCTTCAGGGACCTTCACTGGGTTAGTGTGTGCTGCACCTAGGGAATTGGTTTGGGATGATTTATTAGGTCCAGGCCAGGAGCATGACCTAGGCCAAGCAGATCCCAACAATCTGCTCTGGGAAGGGAGCAACCAACGGAAGTCACTGTCATTCCTAGTTTAGGCTCATCCTGCCCGGTTCCAACATGTTGGCCACTTGGTTGCTCCCTTCCCATAGGGGGTCTTATTCTCAGCACTAACTGTGGATTAATACAGGTCCCTCTCTGGCTCCATTTTCTGTTGGGCTTGCTGACATTGATCTTCAGTGCAACCAGTCGAAGTGGTGCGATTTGGGGTAGCTCCAGCGGGTTGCAGCTGTGGAGCTCAGGACGCTCAGGCCAGTTGTAGCAGCATGAATTCAAGCAGCTGGAGAGTGCTGTGGTCACTAATTCTAGAATCTCCAATGGTAGTCCTGGGATTGTGTGTTTGATCAGCTCTTTTGCCTTTAGTTTCTTCTTGGGTTGAGACGATCCATTCCCCTCTGTCCAGACCTCTCCAGGACGTTTTATTCTAGCATGAGTTGTCTCTCTCAGGGAGGCTCTGTATCCCATTGCTTATGGATCTGCCATCTTTTTCCCTCTGTCAAGGTCTTCCAGTTCTTAACTTCCAGATTATGTTTTGTCATTTTGAAGCCAAATTTTATTAATCCAACACTTAGAAATGCTCTTGTAGAGCTCTTGTAGACTTTACACACTTTGTTCATGGTTGTTTATCCTCATGTTATTTATCTTAACTTTCTAAATGAAGATTATCTAACCATTTATAGGCACAGGCCATTCATTAATGTACTCCAGCATTCACTAAGCATCTAATTTATACCAGGAGTTGTTTTTAGGCTGGTACATCAGAGCTTGACTAAACTCAGTTCCCCACTTGCAAGGAAGTCATGGCCTAAGTAACATCAAGTAGACACAGTACTGTGAGAGGTGCTATAGTTGAGATGTGTTCCAGGTGATATAAGTGCATATGGAGATCCCAAACTGGATGAAAGCAAGGTGTCAGGGAACATTTCAGAGGTGACACCTGAATTGAGTATGTAATAAGCAAGAGTGTGTCAGGCAGTGAACCCAGACAGAGGATATGGTTGATGGGAAAGGAAAGGTACAAGAATATTTAGGGTACAATTGCCATTATGACTACATAAGGTCTTAAACTAAGGGAGTGGAATTGAGACACATTCAAAAAGAACTTTAGGCAATAGATTGTTCAGGGCTTACAGGGTTGATATAATAGTGAACATTCATTGATCACTTGCCATGTGACAAGCAGTGTTAAAATGCTTTACTCAATCATTTAACTCAGTTTGTACTACAACTTTATAATGTAGGCACAATTAACATTGTTAATTGTCACAGAAAACTGAAATAGAGAGACATCAAGTGACATGACTAAGGTTACATAATATGTACATATTGAAATTGGAAATTGAGACACGGCAGTCTAGCTGCAGATTCCACATGTTTAAACCATTTAGTACACTATGATTAAATGTAAGGGCATGAGGGAGAGTGGGATCCCAGAGGACTGACATGTTACTGGGAGAGGAAAAGGTTGAGAGAAAAAGACCACAGTATGTAGGACTTAAATATATTGTTGGTTTCATCTATCAATTATTGCTCTTCTTTGTCTCTGATTTCAAAGTAAATTTCTCACTGAAATGGTGTCCTGCCAATCACCCCTTCTATGCAACGAAAACGCTTACATTTAGTTTGGATTAGTTCATTCTCTCGCCTTATACACCTGCTTTTATTTCTTGAATTGTATTGATAACTAAACAGCCTGAGCACTTGGCACATTCAGTCTCTTCCTAGTATTATTTGTAATGCATCACCTTTATTAGCATGACTGCATCAGAAGTAAAATTTTGATGAACAGAAACTATGACCTAATATGAACTTATTAAAAGTTAATTGGCTTGAACATATCAATTTTTCTATTTTACAGCTCAGTTTCTGCATCTCTGTTATCTTCCCTGGTGCGAGAATAGCACCTTCTCTTCTTTGAAATAGCACCCCAACCAGGGTTGCTAGGTTCTAGAAGGCTCTCTCCCATTTACTGCCTGTTCTCTTCCCTCAGGGCAACAGTTTGTTGCTATATGAAGAGTCTTGGTTGAACTCATTCAAGCCAGTGTGGTGTGAATAACTCATAGCCACCTCATCATGGAAGATGCATTTATAACAGCCTTCTTGTTAACTCAAATGAACTGGAATTTCTGAAAATTCTTGTAGCAGTACAGTGCAAACAGTGGAGCAGGTGAGAGGGTGGGAGAGAGGGCGTTCCACTGTGCAAGAAGATAATTAATGAGACTGGACACAGTAGTTTTGCTTAGTTTCCTTTCTTCTTTGCTTTTGTCCCCCATATTTCTTGTGTATTCTCTACAGATTATTATGAGCTGCAAATTTTGTGATTTTTTTCATACAATAATAGCTTCATGGCATTTCTGGGTAAGGTGGTATTATTCAATTGTATACAAGTCTGGAACCACCTATAATAGGAAACAGGCTTGAATAGAAAAGATGATACTAGGGCTAAGGGACCCTGGGAAGTGGAGTCTACAATTACACCCACAATAACTAGTCAGGGAAGGTTTTACTGAATGGAAATTTGAGGTGATAAAAGCAATAAGGAAGGTATAAGTAATTCTGTGATTTTTATTAGAAATTATTAGAACTTCAATCTTGGCCCCCAATTAATACAGAATACTATTTGCAACTACTATTTGTCATTGTCCTGAGACCTCTCTTTTTGATTGTTAGTGTCTGTTTCCCTGATTATCTGACTGTTGTCTGTGGCTCTTGTGCTAATTTTCCTTTAGGACTGAGGTCCCTAGAGGGGTTTATGACACTTGTATTCCAAACCATCCAAGAAGGTCATATAATCTATGTTTCTGGGCCCCCAAATTCAGGTCTAATGTTAGCAAAACACGAAGACCACATTTTTTCTTTTAAATATAAGTATCCAGCCCTTTTGACTCACAACCAACCAGAGATAGTACTTACCAGCACCCTCACAGCTGCAAAAGCTTCCACTGTCATTCCTTATCTATGTATTTTACACCATTTCACAAGTAGGTACCCTACCTTGGGGAAAGCTTGTTATCTTTTATTTATAATGTTGATTATGTCCATATTCTTGATTTTTCTATTCTTTCAGACTGCCTAAAGAGCAAGGCAAGGAGGTGGGCAGAGATTAGACACCCTTTTTGAAGCCTGAATTATAACTATTTAATTAGAACAAAATTCATAGATCTTTAGTGAAATACATATAGTTTTTTCTATTTTTGAAAGTGAAAGGGCATGATTAACATTGGACCATGTTTGTTTACTCTTGATTGTTCACCTCGTGTGTGTGTTTGTGTGTGTGTGTGTGTCTGTGTGTTTGTGTGTGTTACTGTGTGTTGTTGTGTGTTACTGTGTGTTGGTGATATGTAATGATTTTTCTGGTCTAATTATTTTATTTTTTAATTTAATTTAATTTAATTTAATTTAATTTAATTGCTCCATCTAGTGGAATAGAGTCTGTTAAAATTGGATTTTGTGGGGTTTTCTGTTTTTTCATCACTATTGATTGCAACAATAATTTAGTAGACACTAACAATTCAAAGAATATGGTTTTATCATTTTCAGTCTCTGGATGTAGGAAAATATCTAGTTTCTGGTATTTTCAAGTGAAAATAACCTTTCATTTTTAATATTGACTTGTGTCAGTAGTGACAAAACAAATGCATATTCTTTACTTTCTACCTACACCAGTACTATCTTGACTATAAAAATTGATTACTGGTGTTCCCCTTCCTTATCACAGGTAAGTGTTTCTTATTTCAGTTTAATAGTCACCTGTTGAGTGAGCTCCCACTCCAACCCAATTCATTATAGAGTTTATCTACTGTGCTGGGCACTCTTCTAGGTTCACATGAGCTCTATCATGTAGTCATTAAAAGAAGCTATTTAATTATAATGCTTGCAATTGCTAGTTTTTATTTCTTATGATACAAGAATAGGCTCTTCCATGATTTCTTGTTTATCATCAGAGTGTGCTTGAGCTTTGAGGAGGGATGAACCTACCTATGCTATCTTGATTTCAATAAAATTGTCTGCTGTAATTGGGTTATTGTGTGGTAAGCACTGAGTCGGGTACTAAAAATGTAAGGAAGATTCAATCTGGGTTCTTAGGAGTTTATAGTCCAATGAGGCATGGAAACAGTTATAATCCAAAAAGACAGAAGCTATAATATTCAGGAGTATAGAAAACCAAGCAACAAAGTCTACTAAGGGTTATATGGGAAGGTTTCATGGAAAGAGATATATGCCTTGACTACAAGGTTGCTTGGTTGACAAGGAGAGACTGGGGAATTCCAAGTGGAAGCATATGTGATACCAATAAGGCATAAGAGAGTACAACAGGTTTGAAGTCTATGCCAAGAATTTGCTGATTGATAAATGAAAGAAAGCTCTGTAAATTGGTATTTCTGGCACATGTATAGATTGACCATTCTGAGACTTTTGTCATATAGCTATCTTACAGCTTCCATGATGTATTCTCTGTTAATCCTTCCTTCCAGACACTTACTTCCCCATGATTTGTGTGTGAAATAAATAACACAGTACAGAAATACTAATAAAAACTGTATTAGGTGACAGGGGAACTAGATTTTTATTTTTTAGTTTTATCAGTGAGCAGCTCTCATTTGACACAAGACATTTAGGAACTTTACAAAATATCTAATAAAACAGGAATATTAATATCTGCCTTGCCCACCTCAGAATCAGGTTAACAATGAAAATGGAAGACACTTAAGACTTGTAATTAAGTCTTTTACTTAATCACTTTTGAAATTCTGCTCGTTGAGTTTAAACTGACATTTAAAGAAACAAAATATTTTGGGAAGTATCTAGATAGGAAAATTAGGTTGCAAACTGATTGACAAGTGGAAATAGTCTTACTTCCTCAGTAACCCCATATGTCTGTCCTTATGTCTTTGGGATTTAATTTAGCTTATTTTTATGTTTTTTGAACTAAAGTGATAAAAATTTGTACTCCATGTGTTCTGCTGTGTATATTTTAGCCCCTGTCAGTTTATAACTGTTAAATAGTAACTTATTTAAGATCTAGGTTAGGAAAAATCAGAATGTTTCATAGATAGCCTTGAACAGTTATCATATATTACATAGTATAAATTACTCATGGGTAACTCTCCATCATTTGTAGTGCTATTTAGTTGATCTGGGTTTTGTTCCATTTTCTTTGTTGTATAAGAAGCTTCTGATTTATCTGTGTAAGATAGAGAGGTTATGAAACTGATCTTTTGCCTCATTTACCATTTTTTCTTATTCCAGTGACAATGCAATTAGTAGTTATTAGTAGAAGTAAAAAACATTCCTATTTTCTGTCTTTCTTTTGATTCCATCTTTTTTACTATATTAGTGATGTTACTGGCCACTTAGGTTCACATGTTCGGGTTCATATACACACCACTGACTAAATCAGAGGAGACAATTTATTTTGGTTTTAAAAAGGATTTATTCCAAGTTAGCTCTGAGGAGATGCAGGGATCCATTTGCCTCAGTTCGCCATCTCACCATGTACAGGTGGACAGGGTTCTCTTATAGTAAGGAATGGACATGGGAGGCACAGAGAGATATTGCAGATCTTCACACCTGCTTTATAATCCATAGCCATCTCTGATTCATTCCTCTTTCTGGTGGAAAGGAACCTGAGCTTAGCTTCTGGGGCCTGCATCTGTATAGTATTCTGCCATTTCTTTTAGGCTAAGGAGCGGAGGGGGCATTGGTTATGTGCTTAGCAGGAGGAAGTTTGGAGAACTTATCCAAAAATTCTTTATCTCTAAAAAAGTCATAAAGTTCCATCTTGCAGTGCTGGCTGTAGTAATGCTACTAAAATCTGTTAATTTACCTAAAATATGAACTTCTGACTATAGGAGTATGAGAGATTGCTCTTGATGTAAGTATCCTGATCAACCCTTGTTTAAACCAATAATTCTCAAAATCTGTCATTCATAGATGATTTAATTAGGACAGAAAACTTTATAAAGCACTTAGCTCATCATGCTATCTGCCATTTTATATCAGTAGGCAGGGAAACAGAGCGGACAGGTGTTTAGTTCAGCAGCTTGAGTGCCTGCCTGGTAAGTGCAAGGTTGTGAGTCTCATCCCCTGCACCAAAAAAAGAGAGACAATATTGGATGACATGATGGGATTTTATATGGATTGTGAGTTATTTATGCTAGATTAATATAGACCTTGTCATCACAGTCACTGATAGTATAATATAAGATTCTTAAAAACTTCTGATGATGGTTTACCCACCCTATTCTACTTTTACAACTTGGAGATTAGCAAATTATTTGAATTTAGATAAAATAAGTTCTTATAAAGGTACATATAAATTAGGTATTATTCTTGCCAGGCCTGAAAGAAATATCTAATACTTGGTCTTTTTAAAAATTAAGTTTATTGGTACAATTTAGATATACATAATAATCACTTTCATCATACAAAATTTGTACCTGTACGTGATATACCTTGATTCCTCTTTGTTTCCCATTCCTTTCCCCTCCCTTCAATCCCCTTCCCCTCCTTGTTTAAAAAGTTTCATTACCATTTCATCATTTCTCATTTTTTTCTTTTTCCTACCTCCCTCCAATCAGTTCCTCTTTCCTTTTGAAAACTTCCTAGTTCACAATCTCTATTACACATTTTGGTTCTTATCTATACTTTCAATATTTCATACCACAAAGACAGTGCAATATTTACACATTTGTATGATTTATATGTACCTAAAAGCATGGTCTTCCTTGCTTCCTAAGGGCAGCCAGTGGCCACTGGGAGAATCACACAAACACATCCCTGTGTGCCTGCTGCCAGCTGGTGAGTCCCAGTATAGACACATAGACCGAGAGAAGGAGCAGCCCCATCACCATGCACCCCTGGCCATTGGGGACACCTCAGTGTAGCTGCACAGGTCTGGAGAAGCCTGCCTCATGCCCTAATATCTCTCTGGAAACCCAGGTTCAGAGAAACCCAGGGGCCTGTTCCATTCCCCTATGCTATGCAGGGGCAGCCAACATGGGAAGTGCCTGAGACCCCACTACAGCCTAGTTGGGAGGAACCCAGGAGAATGTCAACATGAAGAAGCATAAGGCAATTTCCGACCTCCAGACAACACAGAGCAAGTCTGGGAGATAGAGTCATGGAAGAAAATGAGAGTAATATACCTGAAATCTCTGAGAGGATAGCAACTGAAGTAAAGAAGCAACTTCATGAGATTGTAAAAACAATGAGATGAGAAATAAAGTCTCAGGTAAAAGAAGAAACCATAAGCATAATGAAAGAATTGTTGAGCATATCTAAAGAAGACATAGATAAAGAAGAAGAGTATAGGTAAATGATGGAAACCTTGAATGAACAATGTAGGAAGGAATTACAATGCATGAAACAGATATCCAGGAAATTAAAAAGTTGATCAAAAGCTGGCAAAACTGCTTGAAAGAGACCGAAGTTAGACATTAAGACCTTGAAGACAGAATTGCAACTAGTGCTTGTGAAAGGAAAAATCTCTTAAAAATAACAAGGAATCAGGAAATAACAATTCAATTGCTGCAAGATGATGCAAAGAAAAATAATTTAAGAGTGATATGTATCAGCAAAATGCATGGTTCAACACAAATGAAATACAAAGACTATTTACAGAAGTAATAGCAGAAAACTTTCCCAAGTTTTTGGGAAAAGGACCTGACATACAGACAATCAAGGCATATAGAACTCCAACTAACCATAACCAAAATAAATCTATACCCAGACATACAATGAGAAAGATCCCAGAAATCCAGCACAAGTGCAGAATATTAAAGGCAATTAGAGAAAAGAAACAAATCACCTATAAAGGAAAACCCATCAGAATCATGACAGTCTTCTCAACACAAACCATCCAGTCAAGCAGATCTTGGAGTGAAGTGTTTCAAATCCTGAAAGAAAACAACTTCCAATCCAGATTGATGTATCCTGCAAATCTATCTTTCAAACTTGATGGACAAATAAAATACTTCCATGATAAAGAACAACTGAAGGAATTAATGACCACCAAACGACCCTACAGAGAATGCTGAAGGATATTCTAGAGAGAGATAAAATGACCATGGTTCCAGGAACAGCATCAGAGGAGGATCACCAAACAGGACAGGAAGCTGAACAAAGGGGAAAGGTGGAAGCCAACAACAGGAGGATAGCATGGCAGAGATGAGCCAATTCATGCCAGTTTTAACCATTAATGTAGATGGTCTCAATTCACCAATAAAAAGAAACACAGGGAGAGTGGATCAAGAAACATGATCTATCAATATATTTTATACAAGAAACGCATTTAATTCAAAAGCAAATTCATAGACTGAAAATGAAAGGAAAGAAAACAATCATTCCACATGATAGGAGACCAGAACAAAGCAAGAGCGAGCTGACATCAACTGCAGAATAGATAAGAAAGATATATTTTCATAAAATGGAAAGCTACCCAGCTATAAAGTATAAACTTGAGATACTCAAGTTTCTTGTAGGGAAAGGGATGCAACTAGAGATCATGCTCATGGATGAAATGGTGTGGACTCATGAGTGAACACTGAGTTAACTCCCTTGCATAAAAAAATTGAAGTTAGTGGGATCCAAAAAGCACAATAAATATTATGAAAGTAATAGGAGGGGAAATGTAGTATTTCCCATATCATTGAGTTTTGTTCAGTAACTCTTTGCCCATACCAATGTCTTCAAGTGTTTTTACACATTCTCTCTTCCAGCAGATTTAGTGTTTCTGTTTTAATGTTAAGATCTTTGATCCATTTCAATTTTAGTTTACTGCATAGTGAGAGATATGGGTCTAGTTTTGGTCTTTGGCATGTGAGAAGCCAGTTCTTCCAGCACCATTTATTAAATAGGATATCCTTCTTCCAGTGAATGTTTTTGGCACATTTGCCAAAGATAAGGTGCCTAAGTACATCTCTAGATAGGTTTCTGCATCTTCTTATCTGTTTCATTGATCATTGGGTCTGCTTTATTACAAGTACCACACTGCTTTTGTCACACTAGCTTTGTAGCATAATTTCAAGTCAGGAATTGTGATGCCTCCTGCCTTGCATTTCTTGCCCAAAATTGTTTTTACTATTTTAGGTCTCTTATGTTTCTAAATGGATCTTAGGAACGTTTCCCTACTTCTATGAGGTATGCTAATTGTATTTTGACTGGGGTAGCATTACATCTGTACTACAATTTTGGGAGTATGGCCATTTTCACTGTCGATTCTCTTCCTATCCAAAGGCAAGGGATATATTTCCATTTTCTGATATCCTCTTTGCTCTTTTTCCAGATTACTGTATTTTTCAATACAGAGTTCATCTATTTCCTTTGTTAGTTTGAATCCTAAGGATTTCTTTCTTTTTTTAATGCTATTAAGAAAAATGTTTTTTCCTACCTTCTCTCTCAGTGAATCTGTTATTTGTGTACAGGAACACTATTTATTTTTGAGTATTTTGAGTTTATGTCCATTTATGTGACAGTTTGGTTATTAAATCTAGAAGTCTTTTGGTGGAGCTTTTGGAGTCTTTTATTTAGTATATTATGTCATTTGCATATAATGATAATTTTCCTTCTTCCTTCCTATCCTTTTTCTTTTTATTTCCTTCTCTTGTCTAATTGCTCTGGCTAATGTTTCCAGAACTATATTGAATAAAAGTGGCAATAGTGGACATCCTTGTGTTGTTCCTGATTTTAGAAAGAGAGCTTCAGTTTTTGACCATTCACATGATGTTGACTATTGGTTTGTCATAGATTTCTTTTATAAGACTGAGATGAAGATCATCTATTCAAATGTTTATAGAGGTTTTTTTTATCATGAATGGATGCTGGACTTTCAAATACCTTTTGCATCTGTTGAGATGATCATATGTTTTTTTATCCTTGGCTCTGTTAA
This sequence comes from Hydrochoerus hydrochaeris, assembly GCA_004027455.1. NCBI lineage: Eukaryota > Metazoa > Chordata > Mammalia > Rodentia > Hydrochaeridae > Hydrochoerus > Hydrochoerus hydrochaeris. The sequence continues at coordinate 151,071 of PVLA01002014.1, read as the reverse complement.
TATGGGGTGACATATTTATTGATTTACATATGTAGAACCATTTCTGCATCCCTGGGATGAATCCTCCTTGGTCATGGTGTGTAATCCTTTTGATAATTTGCTGCAGTTTCTTTGCCAGTGTCTTGTTAAGGATTTTTGCACCTATGTTCATTGGGGAGATTGGCCTGTGGTTTTCTCTTTTTGGTTGAGATCTTTTCTGATTTTGGATCAGGATAATGTTTTCTTTCAGGAATGACTCTGGGAATGTTGTTTCCTATTCAATTTCATTAAAGAGTTTGACAAATAGTTGCATTAGATCTTCTCTAAATTTCTTACAAAATTCGGCAGTGAATTTTTCAAGAGCTGGGCTTTTTTCATTGGTTAAGTTTTTAATTACATTGATTGATGCTGGGTTATTCAGAAATTTTATATCTTGTAATTCATATGTATCTAAGAATCTGTTCATTTCTTCTATGTTTTCCATCTTATTAGAATAAAGATGCTCAAAGTAGATATTGATGGTCTTATGGATATTTGATCTGTTTTGTGTAAAATTAAAACAGTGAACGGTTTGGCTTATTTCTTCTGGTGTATAGTCTATGATACCATTAACATGTAGTTTAAGAACAATCTTTCCGAATACTAGCAGATTAAATCATTTTTGTGTCCCACTAAATACTGCTCTTTCTTGAAGATTATTTGATAAAGTGCAACACATTCACCTAATCATGTTATCCCTTTTTTTCTATATCTGATTTTTTACTTACAAGTTAATGAAAATGAAACTGCTTGGTTTTTGCACTCAATAAGAAAGAATGTGTAGACACATTTTATTTGGGTAATCATAAGTCAGTGAATATATTTTTCAAGTATTAACTCATTTTAAAACTACTGGCAGGATGCTCTTAACCAACTTTATTGTAAAATATTGGACTAAGATGAAAATATTTTTTGTTGTCTATATAAGTAAAGTGATGATTTCTGCATAATCATGAAATTTAGGATATTGTGCATATACAAAAAGGAGACGATGCCTGGGGGTGTGGCTAACTGATAGAGTTCTTGCCTTGGGTTCTATATCCAGCACACACAAACACACACACACACACACACACACACACACACACAAATAATAATAATAATAATAATAGCAAAAAGGAGATGACAAAGCTGAATACTAAATGTGAAAACCAATGAACGCTTGAGTACTTACAAGTATTTGATTTTTGAATGTAGTAAGGTATTTCCACAGGTGAGAATACTAAATATTCACACCCAAGGACTTGTTTTTCTGATCCTGCTACTTGTCCTAGATTAATCTCCAAGCAACCACCATGAACTCTTTTGTTTTATTTTGAATATTTTTTTTGCAGTTGAACCCAGAGCTTTGACAGAGAACTACATCTTTAGTCCTTTTCATTTATATATTTTTTGAGACAGTGTCTTGCTAAATTATCCAGGCTGGGATTGAATTTGTGATCCTCTGCCTCAACCTCCCAATGTGCTGGAATTACAGGGTTGTGCCACCATATCTGGCTATTAACTACCTTAAAACAGGCAAACAAACAAACAAACAAATAAACAAAAAAAGAAATACTTCTTTCTCATACTTACTCTTTAAAAACCCTTCATTGGAGTTGTTAAAAAACTGAATCCAATCACCTGCCTCAGTTCCCATTTTCATAGCCTACAGGGTAAAATCTGTATCTCTTTTGGGTGTGGTCTTCTCCTATGTGATTCTTGAATAACTTCAAATCAAACCCTCTCAACATTCTTGTAGTCATTTTGAAGATCTTGCTAATCCCCCAAATATGTTGTACTACCTCAAATATCTATATCTGTTCATAGGCTATTTCTTCTAGTATCTACCTGATGAATTCCTCAGTCTTTAACCTCAGTTGTTCCTCTGATGCTGTAGAATTCTGAGTCTAGCTTACTAAAACTTCTGCAGCATATTTTGTATTGTCAGAATACATATATATTTCCATCACTCAGCTAGGAGCTTCCTGAGAGAAAGGCGTTTGTCTTATTCAATTTTATTTTTGAAACATCAAGCATAGAACCTAAAAAGCTAATTCAATAAATAAGTGTTTTTTCAATAAAATATTTATGGAACACTTAATTTGCAACATGTGTAGTTTTATTTTAAAAACATGATCTATAATCAGTGCAATTGATAGAGTGAAAATGAGTGATGCATGGAGACAGGTTTCCTTTTGTGAAACACCCTGTTTTTTTTTTAAAGCAATAGGGAATAGATTCCTAGAAAATTGATAAAAAATGAGATAGGACTTAATGAGTGTTGTCTATGGGCAAGGGAGAGGAGAGTTAAAGATAACAAAGATTTAACATAATATGACATATATCAGAACAGTGGTGTTTGCAAAAATAGGATTGATTTCATGTAAACATGTTTTTCTCCCCAAACCTCCTAGTGTTGATATTTGCCTCTCCCCATCTCTGCTCTAAAGATGATCTCTTTGTTAGAGTTGTGTTTACTGTAAATAAACTCAAGATTTATGTGGTTATTTTACTATATGCTCAGGAGTTTAGATGGGAATATAAATAGTTCAACAACACTGACTACAATTTCCTATAAAGGGAAGGTGTGCAGTGCATAGTTTTTTGAATGTATAAAGCCTGGTTTTGCTTTTGGGAGCTGCAGTTGATGTGTTATACCAGTCAAATACACTGGGGTGCGCTACTATGTAGCAGAGCCTAGCTGTGCTTCACAGCTCTTAACTTTAAAACTCCAGAGAATTTGATGAGAGAGGGATCCACAAGAACATGACAAATGATGAGAGTTCAAACCTTAAGAGAAAAATGGGCATATTGGTAAGAGACCTTTCCTTTCCTTTCCTTTACTTATTGTTGTTACTTATTCATTAAAACAGCAAGCCTGTTATTTTCATGCGTGGCTGTGAAATGGTATACAAAAATCAATTTTACATGTATTGTAGAATTCAGGAGACATATTGGTAATCATGTAAAATCAAAGGGAGCCTGTATAAAGCTTGATTTTTAACAAAACCTCTAAGGAAATTTTATTTATTTCAGATTGTGGTATATTTATTTATATAGCTTAAATGTAATGCAGGTTAAGGGATATGTATTTAAAAAGTTAAAATAAAAAATAGTGACTTGTGTAGAAATATATAATTTCACTTAGTCACCAGAAGGTGGCATACCAGATTCTTCTTATATACACAAAGAAAAGGAATAATATTAATAGGAATATAAAATAAGCTGTATTTAAAGATATTTAATGTATTACTAAGCAAAGAAATAATATCATTGTTATTTGCTTGGTGAGGCTTGTGCTGAAACATGACAAATGTGAATTTAACCTATTGTTACTTGTTATTATACACCAATTATATATATATATATGTATATGTATATGTATATATGCATATATATATATATATATATATAATTTTAAAAGTAGACTGAATAGTATTTGTCATGGCGATTCTGTTTGATATTATCATGCTAAGAAAGAAAATACTTGCGACCTTGTTTTCATATGAAGTCATTCTGTTTAAGAACATTTTGGATAGGGTCTTTGTCAAGATCTTTCTAAAGATACTATCAGACTATGACTTTGATTTAGTTCTGACTTTAATAATGCAATAGTGCTTGTAAGATGGCCCAGAAAAAACGGAAAGTTCATTAAAAAAATTCAGTAAGGTTAATGTTTATTTTCTAAGATAATAACAGAATAAATGAAATAAATGTAAATAAATTATAAGTTCTGTTAGAGCTCCTCAAACATCTGCCAGCTTACTGTTATTTTTAATAGCGTTGATTGTTGACACCATATATTGCAGCACTTCTATAGTAGTCTCTATTTTTAAAACTGCATTACTGAGGCAGTATCAAAAGTATATCCAGTACTGCTTTTCTATTTATTTAACCAAAGGAGCTAGATATATGACAGAATTTTGTGAAAACCAAATCTTCTGATTAGGAGACATTGCATTTATTTATATGTTTTTATTAATTACAAGGAATATGAAAATAACAAAATTGGTAGTAAATGAACCTACAAGAACATTAGCCATCTGTTCTCTGGAAGCTTGTAATCTGTGTCATTTGCTTTCAGGGTTTTATGGCAAAGTAGTATATCAGCAAAGAATTGACCTTTAAGCTTAAAATGCTAAAAAATGAGGAATCATTCCAAGAATGTTTTATGGGAAAATGTTCTCTTGTGTCCATATTTAACTTGTTTGATCTTATAGATCAGCTGCAAATAAATGTTGTGCTTAATTTCAGAATTTCTGCAACATTAAGAGCACTTCTAAAAAGTAGAATTTTATGACTAGTTAAGATTTTTAAAAGTTAATTTACATAATTTTAATTTGTTCTGTGTGGCCTTAACTATTCAAGGTATATAAATATGATTTATTAATTTATATCTAGAATACTTATAGAGCATGCTTTGAAAAATTTGAACTAAACACAAAGAAGTCACTATTAACGAGACTTTTTTTTGCACTCCACTTTCAGGAGACGGAGGCAATTGTCTTTAAAACAAGCCGATTTCAAGGATATATTCAAAAAATCAACTTCAGGGTATGTCCAAGGGTCTGCATTTTCCTCTACCTTTTTTCCAATGAGAATTTATTTCCATGAGAGACCCTGAGATAATAGAAGACATTCAGTTATTAAAGCTTCAGTGATGTCTGGTATACTGTATTTATTAAGAAATTTATTGAAAGTACCATACATCATTGCATTGTGCTTTGTACTTTCCAGTGTGCTTTCATAAACATAAGTACCTTTGATTTTCCTAACATTGCTGTGAGATGAACAAGGAAAGTAGCATTTTTTGTAATTTACAGTGGGGAAAGATATATTGGAAAGCATAAAGCTGATTAGTGATAGTTACACCTGGACTGCAGGTGCCTCTTTTGTATTTGCTCTGTCATCTTTCATATTCTTCCTCATGGAAAAGGTTTCAAAATTTTTACCTTTTAACTCTGTGTTGCACAATTCATATAATTTGTTTTCTAATTCCTGTACTTCACATTTTTCCATTCTGCATCTATGCCTGTCTGTCTGCCTGCTAGACACTTGCTTTCAGACTCTCCCAGACCTCAACGGATTTAAAGTGTGGGAGGGAAAGATAATAGCTGTGGAAAGTTCAGTTTGACACCTGATGGTGAACAGCCAATGTTCATATGCTAAGGAAGGTCAGGATCTGATAAAGAAAACAGCATATTACTAGTATAAAGAATACTCACTGGGGTATTGTGAGCAAAGCTTAGCAAGCTTGACCATAAAGCAATGTTTCTTCCAAGTTTAGTACACCTAGGGCAATGAATCAGACGAAGTACTTGTTTCAAATGCAGAGTAAAAGTCCCTACCTCCAGACTTCTACTTTCATTCATCCCAAGTGATTCTTAGCACACTAACGTTTGAGAGTATCTGCCTTAGAGGTAGAAAACTTCTGCCTTTCAACTCTTTGATTCTTGTAGATTCCAGAAATGAGCTTTTCTTTCAGCAACTTCTATGTTTCATGTCAAAGTGTACCAAGTAGGGCAGTGGGGACTGAGGGGCAAAGGTGTGGAATGATAAAATGTTTTTTGCACATATTTTTAATGTTTATCTTCTGAAGCACATCACAGTATCTACTATACATTTTGGGAACTTGTATTTAAGAAAGGCTCATATCCATTTTAAACTTTAAGATTATAAGGAATAAAGATTTCCATCAAAAAGGGAAAAATATTTGGATACTTCAGTAACTAACCTCTCTTAAGTTTTTCTTTTATTTTTATTTATAAATATTAGGCAATTAGGCTATCCATGATTCTCTATTGTTAAGGCTTTAGTGTTTCAGCATATTTGTTCCTATTTGTTTTTCATCTGTGAATATTCAGTCTGCCTGATTAGACTGTAAGGGCCTTGTCGCTAGTGTATATATGTTTTTGTATATTTGTTACAGCTACCAAAGCTGTAGGCTTTCAATAAATTGATATTTGAACGTATTTAGTGGGTACCTACTCTCTGAGGATTTGAGATAGGCATAGTTAATTGATTGATTTTGATATCCAAGGAGTCGATGTTGCACTATCCATAATAGCTAATATAAAGTAAGTAAGCCTCTGTTGAAAGAAATGCATTACATTCAACAAGTGAGAAAGCCTGGTCCTAATTTATAGATCTGCTAATGCCTTTTCTCTGTTTAGAGTATCATTTTAAACTCAGTCTTGCTACTGCTTTGTGAATCTTGTAATACAGTTTTTTGCTCTCTATTTTAAAATCTGAATCTTGAAAATTGGAATTTCTGGAAATCCCCAGACATAAATATTTTGTTTAATGTCTGAACAGTATTACAGGAATTTAAACAAAATTTGTGGAATACTCATAAAAATGCCCAACAGTGTCTTGTAAATTAAGCCAAATAAGGAATGAATGAATAAATATATACCTGCTGAAAGGAAAATATTTTTCACTTGAAGTTGTGTAGCTTCAGAAATCCATGAGAAATAACTGATTATTTAAAGCATATATTTTGAAGATGTAAAATAGTTCTAAACATATTATTTGAAGTTGACAGACTTGGAAAGGCGGTCACAAATGTAAATTTTAAGTGATTACTAGCTTAAACCTGAGGCCAACCTAGAAGACAAATTCTGTTTTTATTCAAAATTGCATTTACTATACTTGATAATATTGCATGAGATAAAGGAAAAATTGGTTTAATTCTCCCTCATTGAGTAACCAGTATATACAAATAATAAAGTTAGACATGATATGAAAACAGTGCTGTGGGTAAATCACAATGCATGAACACTTTTTATGACATGTGCTTATGATGTGTTGCATAATGGAATATTAATTCAATTGTTTGCAGATCTAGCAATTTAAAATTATACACTTGTGAGATAGTTTCTATAATTTAAGCTTACTCTCATATATTTGACATCTTTCAGTACAACCATTTCTATGACCTTTCTTATTTTAGAGAACTTGAATTCACCAAAGAGAAGAATTCTAAATTACAAAAAAAGAAAGATCTGGAAATAGTTGTGAAAATAGAGATATTTGCCACATTGCTAAATTTCTTGGGTACCACTATAGTAAGCAAACTTCATGACTGTAAACTACAACCTTAAGATAGCTGTTGGGCTTCATATTATGGTTAAGGGTCACAGGTTCAAGTTTAAGATTTAGTTATTTTTGACATGTAAGACTTTCTCATTCATTACACAGTCAAACCTTTTATTTTTAAACACCAATTGTTTCTGTAATATATGTACAGAAAAGTTATAGTTTTAATCATTTAGGCCTAGGAAATAGTAAAAGCCTGTTAAAGCAACTGAATTTAAAAGGCCCCTTTTCATGGAAAAATTTAAGTCGTGTTGCATAATTTCAGTGAAACATCATGATTAGCTTTTCATTAAAGTGCTGCTCATTATCCAAAAATTTTTTTGGTTATAGTGTAAATACCTTGTAATCAAGATTTACAAATAGATAGATGAAGAGATTGGATAACCAGGTAAACATTTAACCTTATTTTTAGCTATAATACTGATAGTTAACCCGGGTATATAATGACTCTTTATATGTAAATACATGTTTTTCAGCGTAGTACTATTATTTCATCAATTTAAATTCAAACATTGATGAAAGTGTACTATTGTAAAGATTTATAAGAAACTCAGATCTTGTAAAAATCTAAGTGCTTCTAGAATAGTAAAGAACAGAGAAAATGTTGAATTTCCTTGGTATCTCATTTGAGATTTAGTCTCTTGGTACCCAAGAGACTTAGCAATGTGGCAAATATCTCTATTTTCACGACTATTTTCAGATCCTTCTTTTTTCACTAGCTTCAATATAGAATTATTATTATTATTATTATTAATAGTCTTTTGATAAAGATGCATAAAAAATAATAGAAATTGTTCACTCTTAGAAAAATAGTACAGGATTTACCAATACATGTGTATACTGTATAATGCTGGGAAGGATCATGCTATCTTCATGTAGCTTGGTGGTCTTGCTTCTATATTTGATGTCATCAAAATTAAAACAGTGTAGTAAAATTATTTGAAAAGCTTTGTGTAAATGTATTGTCTTGTTTAATAGAACCATATTTTACTGTACCTTCAGCTCCACCATTTATTTATTTATTTATTTATTTATTGACTGAGCTAGATACTGAATTCAGGGTCTCCTGTATGCTGCTATGCAAACCCTCTCCCACTGAGATATATCCCCAATCTGCATTGTATATTTTTTAAAATTTTTTTTATTTAAAGGGATAAAACAGAAAAAGGAGAGAAATATTACAGAATTTCAAAAAAAACATAAACAGTAAGAAATCACTAGTTGATAAATTACATATTGCTCTTTTAGAAACAGTTGTTCAAGTTACAAAATTAAAGCACACAAAATGGACACTCAAGCAGTGAGAGTGCAAACAGATCTGTTCAACAGTCCAACAAGAACCTAGAAATATGGTCATCAATCCCACACACCTAAACATACATGCAGTTGTATCTTTTATACCACTGTTATAATTGTGTTCTTGTGTATTTGGTATTTCATGCCCAGTAGTATCTGCTTATATAGTTGGGTGCTCCTGTATTTGGTGCATATGTATTTATAATTGTTAGTTCTTCCTCTTGAATTCTTCCATTAACAAGTATGTAGTGAACTTCTCTATCTTTTTTAATCCTTTTAGGTTTGAAGTTCACATTGTCTGCAAATAGAATAGTTACCCTTGCTTTTTTCTGGGTTCCTGTTGCATGGAATACTGTTTTCCATCCTTTCAATTTTAATCTATGAGTTTCCTTTTAGGTCAGATGTATTTCTTGTATACAGCATATTGTGGGATCCTGTTTTTTGATCCATTCTGTCAATCTATTTCTTATAGGTGAATTGAGACCATTTATATTTATGGATATCATTGATATGTACTGGCTCGACTTTGTCATGTTATGTTCCAGTTGTTTTTTTCTGCGTTACCCTTTATTTAATTGCTTATCTTACCTGGTGGTTTCTTTCTGTTGTTGTTTTGGGGATTGTGGTCATTTTTATCTCTGTCTAGTATGTCTTTCAGTACTCTTTCTAGGGTTGGTTTGGTGGACATGAATTTCTTCAGGTGTTCTTTGTTATGGAAGTATCTTGTTTCTCTATTAAATTTCAAAGAATGTTTTGCTGGGTACATCAGTCTGGGTTGAAGGTTGTTTTCTTTCAGGGCTTGAAATACCTCACTCCAAGCTCTTCTTGACTTGAGGGTTTGTTCTGAAAAGTCTGCCGTGATTCTAATGGGCTTTCCTTGATAGGTGAGTTGTGTCTTTTCTCTGGAAGGTTTTAATATTCTGTTTTTATGCTCTATGTCTGAGATCTTAATTATTATGTGTCTGGGTGTGGATTTATGTTGATTGTGAATGTTTGGTGTTCTATATGCCTCACTTATCTGCATATCAGATTCTTTCCTCATGTTTGGGAAATTTTCTGCTATTATTTCTGTAAATACTTTATGTATGTCCTTTGCTTGGACTCCTGTATCTTCACTGATGCCCATTATTCTTATATTGTTGCTCTTGGCATCATCATGAAGCTTCTGTATTGTCATTTCATGCTGCTTTGTTATTTTTAAAAGTTCTATCCTTTCCTATTCACTAACTGCGATCCTGTCCTCAAGGTCTGAAATCCTATCCTCAGCTTCCTTTAGGCAGTTTTGCATGCATTCAATAGAATTTTTTGTTTCTTGGATGTCTCTTTGAGTTTGTTTCATGAATTCCGCTTGTTTTCTATATTGTTCATTCAAAATTTCAATCAGTTTCCCATGCTCATGTACTTTTTTCTCTAGTTCTTCTTTAGCTGCATTCAACAACTCCTTTACTAAAGTTGTTATTTCTATCTTTACATGGGAGACTGCTTCTAATTTGATTTCCTCTATAGCCTGATGCAGTTGTTTTTTTTTTTATTTCACTAGCTATCTTTTTAGAGATTCTCGGTGTGTTACTTTTGGGCGCATTGTACATTTTAAGTGGATTTTTGTTTTGATAATTTTTCTGGTTGAATTTACAACAATTCAGAAAATCTAACAATGTTTTGCTATTTTATTGAACCAAAGTAATCGAAGGAGGCACCTATAGTGTTGCTGAGAGATGAACTAACATAAATATTGTTGTTATTTGAAGTGAAATTAGAGATTCTTCATTAGAAACATTTATTTTAGTTAAGTAAGTATATATTCTGGATAATTTTCTGTAACATACACCTATTTTAAACAGCATCTTTGTGTGTATTGTATTCACTTCAAGGACTTTGTGATCTAAAGTTTTCAAATTAATAAATATTCCTCTTACCCAAACATTCTTGAAGAACAGGTAGTAATTCGGGGAGGGTACCTGATGTAACACGGCTTATGGCACAAGGTGTTGCAATAGCATAGCCACTTATTGGAGTATTAGGTACATTATCCCTATTTGATGGTGATCAACTGTATTCTATATTGCTTTTTATTCCAAAAATTTTAAGTGGTAATATAAAGGCATGAAAATAGTATATATTTTAAAATTGATTTGCCCTTCTACTCAACCACAATACAAACAATTGGGTTTGAAGTTTAAAGCATGTTTAAACATAGCAGAGTATATTGAAACTCTCAAAGGCAGAAGGGAAGTAGGAATGTGTGGACCCTTGGGTTCCCAGTAACTAAACCTTTGTTAGCTGCTCAGTCTAGTCTTCTGTATTTTTGCTCACCCTAACCACTGTCTTAGCTCTATAACTTCTTTTACCTGATTACACAAAAATAAAATTTAAAAATATCCCATAGTATCAGGAATTACTACTACTCAGGATTTCCATTTCCATTTCAGTCAATCATTACTTTCCTTGGCCCTTGCTTCTTTGGTTGCTTTCCCAGTGTTTTCTGATGTTTTGGCATATGAGCACTTCATACTGATATTCTACCCCTTACCAATTTAGTACCCTTCTCAGCCTATGGAATCATTAAAGATGGGAAAAGTCCTGCCCTTCAAATCACTTATGCCACTGATAAGAATAATTCTGTCTGCATGCACATGATTTATGTGCCTGAACACTTGTGTCCTTATACTTGTTTGTATTATGAAAGATTGATAGGAACTCTGTCAATCCAAAAATAATCACAGCTATTTATATTGTGTATCTTCCTAGAACCTCTGTGTGACTGTAAATACCCACAGAATTCTGTGAAAGGAAGTTTCCAACATAGAACTTTCCAGTGTAATTCTCTTGGAGAAAGTGGGATTTTCCATTCTGACTGTAGCAAGGCTGCAGATATGAATATCAAGTAAAGAATTGTAAGTGTGCTTTATATTCAATTGCACATAAACAGATGTACATATATATGCATAGATAGCCATAAATGTATATAAATATATAGCCATAAATCTGTACACACATACGTGTATATAGCCACAAATGTGAACATCTCTATTTTGTGTAAGAAGAAACCCTTAAGATATTATGAATTTTCCTTTGCCATCTGTATTTTTTTGTATGCTTTGAAATATAGACAGTCCCACTTGGTTGCCATAAAAATACTTTTACCGATTGGTAGAACATAAATAGAGCACACGGTTTGGCATGATTTTCAGTCTTAGCTGGGCAACATGAATAACATTAGTATTCTAAATTTGTCTAAAGAGACATTGTCAGGACCTAAGAGATTACATAATGCCCGGTCACAGAACTGTGGCTAATACTCCTAGGCTTTAGCTGTAACTACCACAGGATTCACCAAAAGTTACAAAGAAAAGGAATGGTTATTCTTAAGACATGTCAGGAAATTGTAGAGAAATTAGACACACAGTCCATTAGTCAGCTCATTTGATGAGGTGGTATTGGTGACAAAATCTTACCAAAATGGATTAATTAAATTTTACCATAAAGTTATTTAGGGAAATTTACATTGAGAAAAAAAATCAAACTGCTAGTTGTACTTTTCTCTTTTCCCCTACACCACAACTAGTTTAAATTGGACTTTTCCTTTTTCCCTTAATCATTCTTAAACACTTTCTGGAATTAGGATTTTGGAAATAGTACTTTTTTGGTGTTACTGATTCTTTTTCACTTCTTTTTTCAGAGTAGCTCTGTCAGGAGAGTCCTTATTTCTTAAGAAGGTTCTGTGACATTTATAGAATGTGGTACACTTCAGACAGAAAGATGCATCTTGTGCAATAATCTGATTGGAGAAGAGAGTCCAAAGTGTTCTAGAGAGGCAGCCCTAGTCTAGAAGACTGAGAACAGTTCTGATGCCAGCCCTCACTAGGATGCTGGATGAAAGAACATCTTTGAGTTTCAATTTTTTCATCATATAATGAAGGTTCTGGACAATATTATTTCTCAGAGTCCTTAAAGTTGTAAAAAATCCTACATTGGGAGCCACGGAATTCTGTGTTGTAAAATTTGGCCAAGAAGGACGCTTTCCATAGCCTTGGCCAAGAACCATCATTGTCTGTTGTTTATTTATCTGTAAGATATGCATTTCACAGGTATTTTTTCAGCGATTAATGTTCATAAAATGCTTTGAAGATCTTTTGTGTATGTTGTCCTCTATCTTGTTAGATGCAATGGTTCATAATAGAAATCAAGTGTTCTATAAATGAATTCAGTGTTTTCTGTGATGTGACTAAGGGCATTTGACATTTACCAGTCAATATTGAAGTAGACACTGATCCTTACAAAATTATATTATATTTAAAATACATATTTAATAATTTTCTTTCTTTCTGTAGATGATAATTACCTTCTATAGTTTCTGGTACAGTCTCTGCTAGGGTAGAAAATCTTATTAAATTGGATACTGCTAATTTGCAATTGGGGTGATTTTACCCTACTGAAGTTTATTTCTAAAAGATGTGTGGGGAATGGTGTTATTAAGCAAATTAAAAGTATGAAGTATAATTCATGGGCTATATTTCTATTTCAGGGAATTATTTTTAAAGCCTCTAGCATAATAGTTGTTTGCTCATGAGAGATAATTACAAATGACTTAGTAATTTATTAAAGGAAATGTAAGAACTGAATATAAATAAATGTTTGCCATCAGTTATAATGCTTTTGGGTTTTTAAGGATGCTGAGGATAGAGAGGAGGAAAGCAATCTTATTTTCTTTTCACTTTAAACAAACATTGCAATTATTGAAGAGCTACAAAAGCCAATATTAAATTTTAAGTCTATGAGAAATCTAGGCTGAAATTTAATTATTTTAATTGACTATTTTGGATGCCTAATGAATCTAGACCAAAAATATGTTGGGCTTTCTTCAATCAGTTTATTGTCCATAGATGATAATAACTTAAAAAAAAAAAAGGATTGTCATCTTCATGTGAGGGTAGGTAACTTTCATAGAAATTTGGAAAACACCATGTTTTCTGCTAGGAAATTTTGAGGAATCTCCGATAGACAATAGTGACATTTCCTTGTCATGGTTTCACACAGATTTTGGAGTCTTTTTCTTAGGAGGTGAAGTCATATTTGCAACTACCGCTTTGTAAAATTTTCATCAGCTTGGCAATGGTTGAGTTCCCTTTCATAATGTCTCTTTACTACATAAAACTAGTATTTAGCTGTCTTATATTTTATATTTTTAGATGCTTCAGTTTTTGAAAATGTGTTTGAAACTCAGTCTGGAATGAGACACTCTAAATGTGATACATACATATATGTATATCTGTATGTCTATGTGTGTGTATTTATGTTTATATTTATGTATGTAATTTTCCATCATTGAGTTTAAATCAGGCCGCCAATGCTGATTGTACCTGAGATATTTTTTTTGCTTCATGACATAAAATCTAATGTAAAATACTGACTATAGTTTATTTTATTAGTGGTACTTTTTTAACCTTTTAAATATGCAGTATACTTTCATGACTATGAAAGTAGAGATGAATACTGCTTTCCCTGATTCCTTTCAAGATTTCTATGACACAGTTTTTTGTGTGGGTAATAAAATCAGTGGAAAATATGATTTAAGTTGCCTGATTGGTTTTCTTTATGCGTGTGTATGTGTGTATGCATGTGAATGATGTTTCTGTATGAAAGGTTAAATAGAAATTATAGGTGAGCTAATGATGCCTGAAATCAGTTTAATATTTATAAAGTTCATGTATTATTGTTCAGAGTTTTGCAACCTGCTTTCTCTTTCTGTTTATATATATATGCTTATGCTGTATATACATATAAGCTTGTGTTTCATAGGAAAATATGGGCTTGTCAGTATTGATCTGTATTTTAAAAGAAAGTTACTTCTGATTTTCATTATTGTTTTCATGCCATATTTTTGGTATGTTAAATAATGCATTTTGAAAATTTTGATAATAGCTTCTGTAGTTTTAAAACACAAGTAGAAAGTCCTCCTAAGGGACTAAGCCTCAATCTTTACAAACTAAATATATTTGGAAACTCTCTACTTCATCTGGAAGCATCAATTTATTGTTTTTGTAGAGGAATAAAAGGAAATATGGGCTATTTGTTACAACATTGATTTTGTTAAAAGTTAATGACTTTTGTGTTACCTGGTGTCTGCCTTTACTAAGCTTCCATAATTGAGGGTTAACAATTGTTTTCTAGTAGACGTAAAAGGGTGCTATGAAAATACGTATTTAGTGGTGATTACTTGCCTATATATCACAAGTGAAATCCTTAAAGCTATAAATAAAGAGTTCAACATAATGCTAATATAAGCTAAATTCGCTTTTTTGAATGGTGTAGAAAATTTGTTTGTTTTGATGTTTTAAACAGAAATGTAAGATGCCCAATCTCTTTTGAGAGATTTATAATGTTATTTTCTAGCAGTATTTTAAAACAATGTAGATGAACCCTTTATTTGCCATGACTTTCATGAAATAATCTCCAGCTGCCTTTGACAGCAGCTTCAATTTTTGAACCTCTTTGACAGTCGCTAATCCCGAGAGGTTACAGGACCACTGCTGAGCTTTGGAGTGGACACTTGCTTGGCCAGCACTGTTGGTCTCTCCTCTAGACAATTTGTGAGCTGTTTGGGGGTGGGGAGGAGAAGAGGAAGGGGGGTGAGCGGGAGGGGAAATGGGAGAGAAGAAGGGAGGGCGGTATTGAATTAGATTGTTGATAGCGTCCCTCTGAGGACTGCTATTAAGAGCATGCTATTCTGTACTTCTCTGCTGCAGAAGACAGAGTGATATTTCTTGTTACCACAGCATGTTGTAAATGTATGAGATTTTGTTCATTCCAGCTTGGAAATAAAAATAGGGAAAGGAGAGCAACTTGAATCAGAAGCTACTAGAAGAGCGTGCAGATTTCTGCAGCAGATTATATTGGTTCTTACATTTTTCTTTTTTCTGACTGGAAAACAGAGGGACTGGCATTTTTAAACGGGCTTTTCTCATAATGGCATGCTTGTATTGTGAGGCCAGAGCTTGCACAGGAGGAAAGCAGACTGCTGAATTTAGTCACTGATCTCTATTAGCTGTGGCCTAAGGCTATGCTGAGGTTTATATCCCATTTATATTGTTGCAGCTCAAAAGAAGAATGTTCAGAGGATGACAAGTGTATTCTGAGTAGGTATGTTGTTTCATTTTCATATGAAACCCATCTTTTTTTTTCTGCTACTATTGGTTAGAAATCAGGTTAATAGCTACAGAATGTAATACAGTGCTGCAGTATCCCTGCTAAGGTAAAACAATGGTATTTCGAGCTTAAAAAAACCCTTTCTGGTTTTATTAAATAAAGCTACATTGTGTGATATACACAGTGCAGACACACACACACACACACACACACACACACACACACACACACACTGCAGTCAATGCTTTCCTAACGAGGTGGCACTATTGTTGAGTTGGAACGCTAGAATCATCACATTGCTTTAGGGGACAGGACAGTTTAAAGGAGGTACCTTGCAGTCTTATTTTACAGATTGGAAGCATTGGTGTAAGGGTGCTGGCAGAATCATTCCCTTGTTCTCCGCGGCAGCCACTGCTGTGTCAGTACAGTGTGGAATGGAAGTCCTGGTTGGTAGTCTGTTATGGAAACGCTGTTTACTGTTATTGTAGTACCGTGGTGACAACATGCCATTGAAATGGAAAACGAGCTCTCCTGCTATCTGGAAATTCCCAGTTCCTGTGCTTAAAACATCCAGGTCAACTCCACTTTCTCCAGCATACATGTAAGTGAGAGAAAATAGGATCTTAACGCGGGATTTCATTCATGATTCTACTTTGTAGCAAAATGGGGGCGGGGAGGGAAACCCCAAACAGCAACATCCTCAAAGCCACAATATTAAAAAAATACAACTTTACTTACATTTAAAGAAATTGGCCTGCCCACATTTACCATTGTTTTGTTTTCCTAGAGTTTGTGTTCATTTGAAATTGTTAATGCTAATATGATTATTGATATGAAAGCAAAGATATAACTAAGTGATTGCAGAAGTAAACTTTAATGTTTAAAGGGGATTTTTAATTTTTTCTGTATCTAAAACACTTATGATGATATCTTGTATAATGGCTTAAAATATGTTGATGATTGATGGTGTGTATTAAATATGGAAATACCTTCTATTTTTCGATGGATTTGAAACATTCAGAGTTAACATATTGATCAGAAAATGAGTCATTTAATCAAGGCTTTTATATTTTAGTGTGTGTAAATATTAATGTTTGATATTACATATTTTTCAGTTTTATTCAAGTTCAAAAGTAAATTTGAATTTGTGCTAGTTATACTTCTATAATCAATTATTACATTGAGGGGCTTGGAAAGTATTCTAAAATGACTGTTTTAGAAATATATTTTAAGCAAATATATACTGAATTACATTGAGAAGACTTTCTAGAATTTTTTGAGAATTTTTAAAAAATCTGTAAAAATTCATAATGTGTAGTTTTAAAAAGCAAAATCTAGAAGATATAATGAAATGTTATTTTAAAGCATTGTTCATGATCTTTTACTTTTGGTCGAGGGACTGAAAGAAAGCTTGACCTTTTTAAAAAAGAAAATTACTACAAAAAAGCTTTTGTGTAAGAAGTACAATTTAATTTAAAAAATATTTTAAAAATATTTTTCAGTAAGAAAGATGTGAAAAATTCTTTCTGCTTTAAATCACTTGTGTGTTTAGAACTCTGTTGAGTTGCCATTTTTAACATACTTTTATTTTACGTGAGATTCAGATACACAGTGTTATCTGTTTCTTTGAAAGGCTTTCAGCTGCTGAGGCAGTGTGTTTATGCTTTCAGCCCCAAACAAGTAATTCCCTAGAAAGCACTAAAAAGTGAAGACATTTCAGAGTCATTTTCAGATTATCTTTTTATATTTCATCCTTTTTATCCTTTAGTTTATTTTATCTGTTTGGATGTTAAAAGTTAAAAGTAAAAAAAAAATTAAGAGGTATTTGTGAAAAATACAGCTGTATTTATTTTCCTTTTAAATCTGTACTTGTGAAAAGCACAAATAACTGAGGTGACAAGTTAATGGAGATGGACAAGTTAAGGGACTCTTTCAAATTATTTGAGAAAATAGAAAATAGGACTATGAATTTTAGCCAGTGAGAAATGATCAAGGATTTATCAAAAACCTAACTTTATCATAAACAAAACAAAACTTAGCTAAAACCAGTAGATTACAATTAATAATAGTTGTTAGTGTTTCTAATGTACTTCTGTATTTCATTGTCCAAAGGTACAAGTTGCATCTCTTACTGCAGCTGATTTGTTACTTTTTAGGGATCATTAAATACATGCTTGTATTTTATCAATTCATTACTAGCTCCAAGCTTAGATACAATTTAATGAACATTTTAAATGAATCATTTTATTCCTGTTAAATATTCACCTCTTTGTCCTGATGATATATCAGTGAAAAAATTTAAAAGTAGAACCCAGAAAATATCAGATCCTGTGATGCTGTATATAGATTGTTGGTAGTACACAGAGATGGAATGGAAAAATATGGTTGAACAGCTAATGATAGGCTAGACTAATTTGACTTGTAACAGTATATACTATTATTGATCTTAACTTATTTTTCTTTACAATATATATTAATACTCAGAGAGAAAAATGTTAAATATATTAATAGTGTTGCTGAGGGAAGTTAAATCAGGTTTTGAAATAAATTGTTTAGTTTTGGCCTGTTTTAGTTCATAGTTCTTTACCTTGCTTGACCAGAGATAAAACATCACATTTAAAATATTGTTCCAATCAGTAATTCTTTACAACTATTCTACATATAAAATGACACATAAGTTTAGCATAAAATTTCATTCAAAAATTACAAAGATGAAGTCAGATTGCTGGATCAAGTAACATGCTTGCTTTCACAATTGTTTGATTGGCAAACAGGTAAAATCTTTTTTTTCTAAGCCCTTATTTGAAATGGAATCACTTCTGACTTCTTGATAAACTTTGGTCTATTAGAAATTTACCTATAATATCCTGTATGAACATTTCAAGTAAATTTTGATTATAGAATTCTTCACAGTTGATATAATTTTGTATATATGCTTGTGTAGCATCAGTATTAGTTTGTGATGTTTTATTGTTATTTATTGTGATCAAATACATACTATGCGTTTTTCACTGAATACTTGGGTGCTTTCTCAAAGACTGAAATTTCAACATAAAGTATTTTTGGTTGTAGTAAAAATGTGTTGTAGGAAAAAATGTAAAGTTTTTCCACGGTCTCTTTCTAAACCTAGCATAGGTGCTGCTTACCTGTAACTTTCCATTGATGTTATAGAGAGGCATTTCTGCCACACTAGTGAAAGCTACAATACAGAATATTTTATTTACTACAAACACTGATTAAAAACCTATTTTATTTTATTTTTCCTCCATGGGGTTAAAATACAAGTTTGTTTTCTCTCTCCCTCTTTTCTAAACTGGAATGATGGTTGAAATGTCTCAGTGTTTTTAAGACTTCTTGATGATAGAGGGTATTTACGGCACTATTAAGTGAAATGCTATTTATATAGCATAAAGTACTTTTTAAGTTGTGTCCTAGTGTGATGTGGGAAAAATGGAGTATCTTAAAGACAAAAGATTTAAGATAATAATAGTTGGCCCTGGGAAAAATTAATTAGATATATGGGTCTTTATTGGGTAATGTAGTCTTTCTTCAGCTTCAGGTTTGAAGATGTGCCATCCATGTGATTTCCGAAGGAACTGTCTTGATAGAAATTATCCTGGTGGCATGTGTTTGTGTTACAGTGTTTTCCACAGAAGGTTGAAGTTCAGCCTCAGCCTGATGGCATATCTCTTGGTCAGTGTAAACTGCATTAATAGAGACTCTGCTCTTGACAGGTACAAACCTTATAAATTGCCTAAGTTAATAAAGCTGAAAGGGCAATCGTATCTAAGTGGTTTTCTAAAGCTTTGGTATTCATTGTTTTAAAAAAGCAAATGGTTCCTTTGGGTTAGTGTTTAGGGTTAATGTATTATTGAATCCTGAGGAAACACTGGACCAGCACTAGCAATCCTTTTCTTTTCTTCAAAGCAGCAAGTTTTGACAATACTAGTATGAAACAAAAGAAAAAGACAATTAGGTGTAGATTAACCAATTCAGTATGTGTATTCTGGCATTTACATATACTGTGGAATGTTTTCCTTAGAATTTTACCTTTCTCAAACTAAAAGACAGGGAGCATTTGAGAAGTAGACCTATCCTCCTTTGGCCTCTGCACATGTATTTAATTAATTTCCTATTTATAATTCTTTTAATATGTAAAATACATTTATAGAAAATGACAGTAGCTCAGTATTTTGTAGAAATTCCTTTCTATTATTTCATCAATTGAAATCTAGTCCCTACATTTGCCAAGAAAATACTGTGTGTACTGTATAAATTCTGCCTGTTTGGGGTAAATCAAAAGATAGACATGATAAAATGTTTTCTAATTTCAACTTTTCTTTTCCCTTAGACTGTCTTTTTTCCAATTCTTTAAGTCAAAACTTGTAGCTTAAGAATTTTTTCTTGTATAGCAAATACTTCATAAGTTGATAATGTCAAATAAGAAGCGAATATTTTGTCACTTTCATAATTACCATTTACATAAATATTTACTTATATGTCTGCTTAATTTGTTTTTATGCATATGAGAAATGTAACAACATTAGGTCAAGAAATAACACAGCTAATGCTTAAGAGAAATTTTGTATTTGTCTGTAACTTTTGAAGCATGTTTGGGGAATTTGCAGTGTCTGAACTTGCAGAAGGGCTTGTCATTTATTAATGGAAAAGTCATAACACTAAAAGTGACCATATCAGACATTTGAAGATTTCACACTTCCTTTAATTAATTCAGGAATGCATTCTGTGAGATTTCTCAAAGGTAGTAATTCATGTCATCCTTGAACACTGTCAGTGATGAAAGCTCACTATCATCGCACCAAGGCAGCATTTTTCATTCATGGACAGCTCTTCTTTATACTGAGCAAAATCAATTCATCCAATCTTTTATTTTCTTATCCCATGTGACATTTTGAAACTCTACAGCAAAAATATGTATTCTCTAGCATGTATTTCAAGCATTCTGGGCTTGAAAATCTCATGTTTCATGATTTCCAGGCCCTTCACTCTCCTTGTCCTCACCTAGTTTTTCCATAATAATCTTTATATGACATACTACATCTGAATGTGATCTTCTGTATATGATCCTACAAGAAAGAGAAACTTCCCTCCTTTTAAGCAGATTTCTCCTTTTCTAAAATAGCCTGGAATTGTCTTTTTTTTAATTACAAGATTCATACTGACCCCTTGTGAATTTAGGGATTGCAAACTTCTTTTTGGGAGGTTTGTGATTGGATTTCTTGCTCCCTGTTGTTAGCCTTTATTCTTTTAGCTGCTTCAAATCTTTCAGTCATAGGAATCCTGGAAATATGTAAGGAAAGTCAAAATTTTGTCATCAAGGTTATGCTGTATTTTAATGACTTTTTGAGACTACTTAATATAATTGAAAATACTTCACACAAGACATATATATGACTGACTGTTTCTGTTGATTTCTAATATTTTAAGGAATTTTATTTGTCAATAATTTATCTAGATTTAAGTTTTATACTGAAATCAGTGATGTTTAAACATGCACACCCCGAAAAACCCACTTTCTTCAGATGGTATAGAGGTATAGTTGTGAATCTGCATACCATGATGGGAAATTCCAAATGTTCAGCTTGACATCTAAAATATTTCAGTGAGATCTATTTAGAATCAAATTCAGGGAAGAGGGAAGGATGAAGAAGAAGAGATAGGCGAATATTTTTGTTAGTAACTTTATTTCGGTTAAAGAGCTAAGAATTGTAATCACAGTATCTGATATTTTAAATTGAAATAATAACCATGTGTGATACTTTATTTCTCCAAGACTATGAGAATGAAGTGTTAAAAAGATGATATTCTATTTAAGTGTGTAGTATTGATAACCATACATCTAAGTTCTTGTTGGATTGTTGAACAGATCTGTTTGCAGTCTCACTGCTTGAATGTCTACTTTGTATGCTCTAATTTTGTAACTTGAACAACTATTTCTAAAAGGACAATATGTAATTTATTAACCAGTGATCTCTTACTGTTTATCTTTTTTTTTGAAATTCTATAATATTTCTATCTTTTTTCTATTTAAAAAAAATAAAAAGATGATATTCTAAGGGAATCTGCACATAAAGAAGTTTCTAAGTAATTCATTTTTAAAAGTGCTGAACACTTTTTCAATTACTTTTAAGTTAAAAATGTCATATGTCAAAATGAATTTAATACACCTAACCTATTCAACATTCCAGCTTCTCAACACAGTGTACTGTAGTGTCTGTCATCTACCCTTGTAATGGTGTGGCTGTTGCCTAGCATCATGAGCAGTTAGCATACTGCCTACATGTTAGAGCAGTGGGAAAAGGTCAAAATTCAGAATTTGAAGTATGTTTTTTACTGAATGAGCATTGCATTTTAGAGTCAAAACCTTGTAAGTTGAACTAGCATGATTTGGGTCGTGTTCATATATTAAGTTTATAACATTCAGCAGTTACTCACCATAATTTCTAGGCATTAATTATACTGAGTATTAGGGGTATAGTCCTGATATTTTAATTCTCAATGACTAATCTTCGTCTTCTGTAGTCATTATTTATAAAAAATGAATATTTTATCTTATTTTACTGCTGTGAAAATTCTCAACCATAACAAACAGGTTAAATAAAATTTTTATTTATATGTACTTTCAATGTGACAGTGAATTTAAGGGCAATGAAAATCCTAGAGAAAAACTGTGTCTGAGCTAAATGAGGAGACATATAAGCTACCAGATTACTAAATAAGGAGAAAGGTACTAGATTTTAGAGAGCATATTGTACAAGATAGAAGATGAATCAATTTATGCGTAAACTTACTGTACTTTTAAGAGAAATGGAATGTATTTCTTATGTTGGAGAGGGAATAATTTGTTGTTTAGATGCTTTATAACACACCTGAGTATATATATTGCAATCCAAGTGGTAATAATCTGATTCCAGACTATAAGATGGTTATATCATTTCCAAATTTACTACAATGTTTTTACTGCTATAACTTAACTTTGATGAGGATATCTATTCTTGTGATCCATTTTTTTCACATTTTCATTATGCTAAAACAAGAGACATTCAATATGGCTTGATGGAGAGGTGAAATAATGTTCTCCAATAAGAAACATATAAGTAAGCACCTTAAAACTTTAATTTATTATGCACATGAGATTCGCTAAATTTCATGAAACATGTATTCCCAAGTTTAAAATGGTATAATTTAGCATATAATACAACTAAGTGCTGCTATAAAAGTGCTAAGTGCTTTGCCTAATGAATGTGTTCTTCTACTTTCATTTAAAGACACAATTATTCAGAGAAGCTAATTAATTTTTTCAATATAATAAAGTAATATTGAAGAATGAGCCAGAATTCAAACTCAGGACTACCTGATTTCAGAGCTGTTGATTTCTATAAAGACTTTTCTTTGTTATAGATGTTTGCTGCTTTTGTGTCATCTACTAATAATGAAATATTTCACTAGGATTATAAAGAAAAGGAAGCATGATGGGTGAAGAAACTTTTATGGATTGCATAGTAGTAGAGAAACAATTAAAAGCTTACTCACATACTTCAACTTGTACTTGTTGATATGATATTCGGATTAACTTCATTGTTTCCTGATTTTTTGGAAGCATCATTCCACCCTCATTGATTACTCACCTTTTCTTCCTTTCACAGTTAGCCACCATGGGCAGAGCTAGAGTTAGTGAGGTTTTTTTTTTTAGCATTTTTCTGGGGTACTGCCCCAGTCAGTATGTTTAAGACCTTCTTATGGGCACTGTTATTCCATTGCTTAATTGTGTAGTGGCACTTAGTGAAAAAAAACCTTCTCCATTTATTATTTTTATATTACTGCATAGAAAATTACTGCAAGGTAATGTATAAAATGTTACAAATTTATTATTTCACAGTTATTTAGGTTAGAAAATTGGTATTTGTTTCAGCAAACTAAAACTAAATTGTCAGCAGGGCTGAGAATAGATGAGAATCTGTTTCCCCCTCATTCCTGTCACTGACCAAATTCAGTTGTCTATTCATATGGGCCAGAAGTCCTCAGTATCTTGCTGGCTATAAGAATGCACAGATCTTTGAAAAGCCCTTATCCTAACATACCCATGTTGAACACAATCATGCTGAGCTTATAGAAGCATAGTAAGAAATCATTTCAAATCCAAATGTTTCTAAAATTTTTGCTTTCTTATAACTATGGTATATTTATTAATCTCTGGGCCAGTAATTTTGTTCTTGGAAGTTACAGTAGTTTAAACATTACACAAGAAGTTGTCAAACCCTTGCAACGGTGTTTTTCTAGAAATCTTTCTAGAATTATCCAGCTACATATGGAAGCATGCACCAGTAATCCCAGATGTTGATGAATGGGACAGAAGGATTACAAGTCTGAGACCATACTTTAGCAAGACCATATCTCAAATATTTTAAAAATTAAAGCTAAAAAGGCCAGAGACACAGCTCAGTATTTCCTCAGTTCAATCCCCAATACCACAAACAAACAAACAAACAACAGGAAAAAGTAGAACCCATTGATAGTATTATAATCTAGGGCTTTATAAGTATCATGAAAAATTTATTATTAGAAATATTGTATTCTAATTCTATTAAAAGTATTATTGAATACATTAATTTTGCAGGTATATATAATCACACAAAATACAGACAAAAATTAGGATATTAGTATTTTTAAAAACTTTGCAATTTTTATTATTATTTGCCTTCAAAATATAGGTTGCTTTCAGATCATTGGAATGGCCCAAGTCTCTTTTTGAAAATCAGTATACAGTAGGGACACGTTTTGAGAGAATTCAGAGTTAATTTTCTTAATACAGTCTGCTGTAACAAAGAGGAGCATTCAGAATTGTTGCAGTGACATCATAGCTGTCTAAAAAATTGCTAAAGTGAGAAGAGTGCCTAACATAAGTTGGTTGATATTGCTTGCATTTTATTGCACTGAATAGTTGAAAGACTTTTATTTCTTTCTACCCTCTCTAAAATATTATCAGTTTATTCAAAGGACTGTTAAAAATCAGATAAAACATAAAAGCACATAGAAAATAATAGTTTACACTAGAAGTTTCTCATGTTTCTAGAAAGTAAAATAATGATTTTTTGGGGTTCCTTAATGAATGTTCCTATGTGTCAGCTGAAAGCAAATTCAGTTTAAATTAAAATGAGTAAATTTAATATGACTAATAAACTTCCCAAACACAGTATTAGCTGTAAGTGGCATACAATTATGTGGTCATCACTCCACATATGCCCTTCAGGTATTGGTCTTTGGCAAATGAAGACAGAAAGTATTGAAATCTGATTAATCATTAGCATTAACTGAATGAAATAGGAACAGTAAACCAATAGGTGAGGCCAGTCTGTGCTGCTGTTATTGAACATTAAATCTGATTTACTAGCAAGTTATTTTGCCAAGAAAAACGGAGTTTCTAAACTTTCAGTCAAATATGAGAATGTTCTGAATTCAGGTCCACTTTAACTCTCTGGATATGGGCTGCTTCCTATAACTGACAGATTGAGGGGTTTCTGTACATTTTAGATTTTAAAAGTTTAAATTCTGCATTTTCAAGTACTAAAACTTTGAGAGGCAAACACAAGGAGAATGATGCATTGGGATGGGAAGCTCAGTTGTGTATGTGTGGTAGTTGGGCTAAAGTACTACAGTACTCGTACCAGTATTCTGCCCCTCATCTCCCTTCCTTCCTCCTTTTCACATTAATCCCCAACTGTAGAAAATTCTACATGATTTTTATTCACCATTTACAAGGTCCCTGTAACATATTTTTATTTTAGCTTTTGTTTTTCTAGTTTCAAAAAGAAAGTTTTTCATTGATCAATGAGATACAATGTTGATATATTAAACAGAGCATAGTTATTTGATTCAGGATTCTTTAAATCCAAAAATTGGAAAATATCTCAGAAATCACTCTTTTGATCATACCATATACTTTAAAATGCCTAATCACTTTTCCTCCAATTCTGTGTATTTCTATTTCATAATTTAACCCTGTCAAAATGGTTTCCCTTTTAAAAATGTCCAATTTCATCAGTTATATTAAGAATTAATGTTGAAGACTAGTTTGATACAGAACCTCAACTAGATATCTTTTTAGAGTTGTGATCACACAACATACTTATCCTATGGTAAAACATATTCTTAAATTTGTGTGACCCTTAATCCTGATGTATCCATTTCATTGGATTAAAAAATGCATATATGGCCATCAATAGATGACTGAATAAAGAAAATTGTTACTTGCACACAGTGGAATACTACTCTGCCATAAATAAAGATAAATTTGAATCATTTGAAAGAAAATGGGTGTATATTGAGTCCATAATGTTAAGTGAAATAAATCAGACACACAAGCTTAAATATTGCATGGTTTGTTTTATATGAGAAATACAAATTATAAATAACAAAATAAAAGATAATAATAATAAGAGAGAGAGTCACCTTTCTCAAATAGGAAGGGAAACAAGAGATAGGAGTTTGGAAAAAAGATTAAAGAGGAATTAAGAGATGTTATGTATAATCAGCTCAACTCAAGGAATGTAATCATTAAGTACTGCAAACACATAGAAAAAAGAAGAGAAATGCCTAGCAGGATAGTAAAACATATTCCTGAGTGTGTATGTGTAGAGTCATGGAATCATGATCTTGAGTTCTATGTATGAATCCTCACCCAGGCAACATGCACTAATCCCCTTTACTCTACCATACCCTTCAGCCATTAGGTTTCTGCCTTAGAGCTGCCAACTATGTACTGAACCTCTTGAAGTCATGAGCTAAATTAAACCTTTCTTCCTTTAAATTGTGGATATTGGGCATTGTGTGATATTTGTTTATACATAATTGTAAGTATCTAGTATAATTTTTATTTCATCTAGTCTTCTGGACAGTAATTATATCTTTGACAATGATCACAAAGCAAGTAAGCAGTATAACTACTATTTGCTTTCCTATTTCTTAGTGCGGTGCTTGCCATTTAGCAGATGTTCAATAAATGCTGAATGTTTGAATGAATTTAGAAAGAATACTAACGCTCTTTTCACTTGGCAATATTGAATTTCTTCACTTGCTATGTATAGCAATATATCACAGTCTCATTAGAGATAAGTTATGGCTATCTTTCCTGTGAAAAAACTGATCTAAACTCCAGTATCTCTTCATTGTTGATGATAAGTCCCAGTGACCAAAATATATTTACAGTGTACCATACTGTAATTTAATTCAAAAAATGTTATAATATGTTGTAAGATTGAAGCTACTCTTAAAGTTAAGAATTATTTTATTTATTTTCACATGTCCTTTATCATAACCACAAAAACTACTTGATACAAATTTATGTTTTGAAGCTATCCTGCTTTGTACTTAAATCATAATGTGTTTGGTGTGGATATTTTGATAAAAGGAATAGCTGACTAAGAGAGAAAGAAACCTAACTAGAGGTTAGGAGCAGTAAATTTAAAATTAATACTCAGAAATCTTCCACATTTGCTATGTTCTGAATTTTGATACTTAAAATGTCTTTGATGTAATTACAAAAGTTTAGCAGATATTAGATTTAAATTAAATAAATTTTCCTTCTACCAAAGTGCTTAAATAAAATGTTTTTTCTATTTCTTTGGCAGCAGAAAAAAAGCATAGCTGTAAATATTTGAAGGCAATATATCTAAAGCAAAATGATTGTTTCCTCGTAATATAAATTTGAATTTTATTCTGTAGTCACTAAATATATGTTATTAATAATTTTCTCAAATGTGCAATTAGTCATAGAGGGAAATGCTATGAAGTCTTGAATCCAAGAGTGTAGGATTGTTTTTTTCTCAGCAAGCAGTGAGTCATTGAATACTTTTGAGCAAGGGAGTGATGTTTGAGCTATAAATACAATCACAGTGTATAAAAAAAGCTATTCCATAATGCCTATAAATTTATAATCATAACTAAATCCAAGTAGGCAATTACAGAGACTAGCACTGTGGTAGAGTTAAAGAGTAGAAGGGATAATAACATTCTAGAATTCATCTTGTGTTGCAAACATGTATTGTATTAATAAAAAGTAACATTTTAGGTATATCCAGTAATATTTGAAAATTTATTAGACATGAGGAGATGGACAAGAAACAATGGTCAAACATAACTGAAATATTTTGATGATAGCTATTGTCTTTTAGAATCCAAAATATTCTACTTATGGTTCACTTGAATGTATGACATCAGGATACATTTGAGATTCCTGAAATTTATTCTGACTGACCAAGCTTCCAGAAATGGTTATTAAGAAATCTGTATTTGAATTCATTGACAGGTAGAATATATTAGACCCATAAAATGACTGGATTTTAAAGGTTGTCAAATGACTATTATTTCAAGAGGTAGTGTATAGAGCTAGGGGGAGGGTAGTAGAAAACAGTAATATTTTCCAACTAAGTGGGCTAAGTTTTTAATGTCTGAACCCTCTGTTTCACTTACCTACTTGGTGGCTCTTCTCCTGCATTAGCTTCTCATCTGAAATTCATAAATTGTAAATCAGTTATGAAATACTGTTTTAAAGTCTATATATGTGGGAAGAAATGAATGCTTTTCTCCAGTTAGCTCAAAGTCAAGTAGTATTTAATTACTATTTCACAATTTATAATTTGCTTTTTCAAAAAATATAGACACAATACCTGAAAATGCTTTAATTATTTTTTACTTAAAATTCATTTTAAATAACAAACATTTGTATGCTTGATGCATACTAACATTTATTCAGAGTGATATGATCTGTTTATATGAAGTAAATTCTACCTAAGAATACATAACCCTCGTAAGCCAAAGGTCATGGTGTTAAAAACAGAAAAAAAACCTATTTCTTGCAAGGCAGGTGCTTATGCCGCTGATCTAAATCCCCAGCCCTAATTTTTTTTTATCGGTACCAGGGATCAAACTCATGACCACGTGCTAAAAAACCTATTTCTTAAAGAAGCAAGTATATCAGTGGTTTGTAATGAGAAAAACATGACAGATTTTTTAAAAGAATTTTTAATAGTTTAGATAATCAAATATAGTCATAGAACAAACTTTTTTGCCCAGCTGAATCCTTTCTTAGAGTTAATGCACCATTGACAGACTTATAAGTGGTATTTTGTAGAGAAAGTTTTTTCACATTACTAGAATTATCTGTGGTTAGATTGTGAAATTACTTTATGATATGGAACAAAACATCAGAGTGATGTTAGTTAAAATATATTTTAGAAGTGCAGTAAAATGGTGACATGTTAGTAGAAAAATCTAGTAGAATTCCTAGTATTAAATATACATTTCTACACTTGAAGTGTGTGAATGTGTAGTGAGATGAGTTGATGGTGACAGTAAATATTTTTTTTTTGCATTCCAGCAGTGTGTGTGTTTCTTTACGTGGAGCACAATAATGAGGAATAATTTCAAGTCTTATAATAAAGGATTGTGAAAAAAATACCACTCAGTGGTGAGGCAGGTATACCAAAATTATTTTAATGATTTTCATATGAAAAATGCTACCAAATAATATCTTTGCTCCCATAAGCTTCATTTCTGAGATGTACTTGAAGGAACTATCCTACAAGTGAGTCCCAAACTCAATACATATAGAGCCTGCTTCAACTTTTTTGTATTATTCACACTAATCTTAAAAATGCATATTGTAATATTAAAAACATTATTTTGCTATGAAAAATTATATGCAATCGTTGAAATAACGAGAGGCTGTGTTATTATAAAATCAAAGCTGTGATTTGGTATATTTGTTTTCCTCTGTGAATACATAAACTTAGTGGGACTCTTAAAGCTGCCAGTTATTTGTCTTAAAAATAAATGATCTGGGTTTGGAGGAGGAAGGATAGAGGAGAGGGGAAGAGGAAGTAAAATGGGCCAAGATGCAATATTCATATGTAGCAATTTCCTACAATGAATGTATTTATTATGTTTTTCAAACATGCACTAATACAAAAGGGGGAAAACACCATACTCCCTCAAAACACCCATGTCAGGGGTTTGATAGGAATCATACTGCTGACTTGATATGAAATGTAGGGATTAAGTTCCAGATTGTTTGAGATATAATTTGGAACAGAAATTCTTTTCCATTGAGGAATATCTCCATGCAACACGAATTAGTAAATGGACAAGACTTATGAAATGCCAGGCATTTCAGTGCATTATGTCATCTAATCTTCCTATCAACCTAGAGGTTGAGTTGATGAAAATCTCCCTTTTGTATCTCTAAAATGGGGAAAATAGTAGTGGTGGTTAGTGTGCTTTTGAGAAGCAAATTAAAGAGTATATGTACCAAGAAAAAACATGAACTATATCACTGCATTTCATTGTAAGTCTGACTCCTAGGTTTTTTTCATGTTTCCTTTTAAAACAGAAATAAACATTCCCTTAATTCAAGACATGGTCTTTAATTATTGACTTTGTGAAGTTGAATATAACTGAGAAATTTTAAAAAGGAAGGGGTTTTCACCACTTTTTTTTTACTATTTGATTAATGGCTTTCCTGTTTACATATGGAATATGTTTCACTGATTTTTAACTGATTTTGAGTTTATGGAATTTGCTTTTATAATAAACTTTAAAATTGGATAATTTGAATGCTTGAATATCTAATAAACCAAAATTTTAGGCATATAAATCTCAATTTGTTCATCACATGCTTTTTTATTCAAGTGCACTACAGCAAAATAATCATATATCAGAGTTGGTGAGCTACAGTTAATGGGAATAAAATAACACCTTGGTTCACAAATCCTCTGCAAACAAATCTTTTTTAGAAGATTGTTCTGGGTGTTGAGATCATTGGAGTGCCCATTCTTGTTCCATCATTTTGGGGTTGGAGAAGAAGGCAAGCTATCTGCTATGGGCATAGGGAAATTTTTCCATGGGCAGGCTGCTGCTAGTTGTAAAGGGAGCATTCTGCTCAAGGTTTTATGTTCAGTCAGGCAAATCTAACGTTTTTCTTATGAACTGGGATGGGAACTGATAAGAGCACATGCTGTTTCTCCCAGACTGCTGCTATATATTGCCATCTTCCCACTGCCACTACCACCTGTGCATTTTCTCACTTTATATGGTTTCTGAATGGAAGTAAAGCTTTGGCTGTGGTTTATTTTCTTTCTTTCCACCCAACCACCCACCCATCCATTCATCTAGCTATCCATTTACTTGTCTACCCATCTTCCCATACATCTATCTTGTTTTCACTAGAATATTTCAAGAAATGTTAAGGATGAAAAATAATATGTAAATCATGTGTCATAGATAGAAGAATATGTTGGCCATGATGCAGAAGACTTAGATGTATTTTAATTAGTACATGGAATTTCAAAGGTAAAAGGAGGCTGAAGTTTTGACATATGGTAATAAAAGGAACAAACATTAATTTTAAACATTTTTAAATGAGATATTCAGTGTAAATGCTTTTGGGTTTGGATAACTAACTTTAAACCAGTTAGAGTTATCTCGTGGAGTATCATTTGTCATTCCATTTGTCTATCTCAGTTCACCCATCTGTGTCATAAGTGCTATTTCTGTGATTGTGATGCTTAGTGTCAGAGTTCAGAATCTGTTCCTGTGAGTATTGCAGTAATAAGAAATTCTCCCTAAAATTGATCCGAGCTATATTCTTTTTTTTTTTTTTTTTTTGTGCCAGGGATCGAACTCATGACCTAGCGCTTGCAAGGAAGTTGCGTATGCCACTGAACAAAATCCCCAGTCCCTCGAGCTATATTCTCAGACATTCTGCCTCCTTATTCTATATGTGTTGGGATAAATTTTAACATTGGTATTGTTTTTATAAAAATAGAGTGGTAAAATGGATAATTTTATTTATTTTTTCTTTAAAATTTTTTTATTTTTTATTTTTTGAGACAAGGTCTTACTGTGTTGCTCAGTCTAGCTTTGAACTCCTGGACTTGAGATCCTCCTGCCTCACATTCCCAAGTAGATGGGACTTCATTTCCACTGTGCCACTGTACAAACATATACACACATAAATGCATAAAATTTTAGCAAGTATAATTGATATATCCATAATTATGTGATACAGTGTGATATCACATTACATGTATAAAATGTTTAATGACCAGTTTAGGGTAATTAACATGTATTTCACCTCAGGCATTTATTTATTTGTGTTGGGAACATTCAAAATCCTTTCTCTCTACTACTACTAGCTATTTTGAAATATTTAGTTAATTCTTGTCAGCCACAACTATCCCACTGTTGTACAGAATGTTAGAATTTATTCCTCCTATTGAACTTCATCTGTACCTATTATCCATCTTCTCTTCATCCTCTCTCCCCCTAACCAAAATAGATAATTTTAGATTGAATTCATTAAACCAGAGAATTAATTGCCTTTAACAGAATATATCTCACCAATATCTTCCTTTTATTTATAATTTAAGAATTAACGTATAAATTCCTTTATAATTTCCACTCTGTGTTATTTTTTATCATTTTAGGTTTCATATAATGGGAACAAATGCGTCCTAAGTTCAGATGTGGAT
Source organism: Hydrochoerus hydrochaeris (assembly GCA_004027455.1). NCBI lineage: Eukaryota > Metazoa > Chordata > Mammalia > Rodentia > Hydrochaeridae > Hydrochoerus > Hydrochoerus hydrochaeris. The sequence goes on along the minus strand of PVLA01002014.1, from coordinate 118,984 downwards.
TCACATAATGGTTATAACCCTAACCCTAAGGTCATACCTCTCTGAGCTCAGTTCTTCATCTTTAAAATGGGATTGTCATGAGGATTAAGTAGCATACTAGAACGTGCCTGGCACAGTGCCTAGTACACAGCAGGTGTTAGGTTAATAATCTTATTCCTATGTTAAAACAGGCATGAGCTATTTATGCATGTAAGAAGTGTGTGCAATAGCTTCTTTACTTTGTAAAATCGTTTTACCATATAATCCAATCACCTTAATTTTTTCCTCTTCTGTGGACTCTGGTATTGCACAACAGAAAAGAAAGCAACTACTTGGTGAAATATTCTCATTTATGATAAATGTGTCCATTAGTGAAATCATTTCAGGTGGACAATAATGTGCTTGTGGTCTTAAACGTACAAATAACTAACCAAAGCATTGTCTTTCTTGATTCCTCAAACACCTTGTTAAGGAAATAACATTCTCCATAGTTTCTTAAACAGTAAGTAATTCATGCCTTATTAAGAGTTTGATATATTTGTAATATCTTCATGTAATGATACTGTAGGCATTTTAGTTAAGTGACAAAAGTTTCAATACTTAAAAATTTTAAGGATTTTTTTTGGTCATTTTTTCAGTGAAAATGTCAGGCACAAGTCGTACATGTTAACTTTAGGAGTTGCAAAATTTATTATTTCATTTTTATTTAAAATGTTTTACTTTTCATGATGAAAATTGAATGTGTGTACACACATGTATGATTTTGTATTATTGTTCAGTTTCTGTTTGGGACAGTCAGTGACTAATACCAGAAATCCTTTAGAATTCAATGCAATATACATACTTTAAATCTATCTTAAAACCAATAAGAAACGACTTCTGCTATCTTGGAGTTTTAATTCATATCTCAAGGGTGGAAAGAAATACCTTGACAAATTTAGCACTCAAATTCAAATGAATATGAGAACAGGTGGCAAAATTTCTCCTCCACCTGCTATGCAACTTTATCGCAAGAAATGTTTCATTTAGCAAATGCTGCTGCTAGCAGACACTTCTGTTTCAGAGCAGAAAAACAAATGGAAGGCGGGTACTTCTGTGAAGAAAACCTTTTTCTTGATATTATTTTTAAATTGTAAGTGTGAGAAATATGCATTTTATTTCCCAAGGTAATGGGTGGTAGAATACATGAGCCAGTGCCTTGAATAATCAATGTGTTTTATGTTTTTATTAAACAGTTCATGACTTTCTTGTTTTGTTGTCTTTTTAGTGTTCTAGTATACTAATCTACTGGCAATAACTTTCAGTTATGATAGTATTTTTAAACTGAAAACTTTAATTATTTGTATAATACAACACTAGCTCAAGTGTTACAGTAAAATAGTGTTCTTATGATATGTTGTTAGATTTTTACCTCTAAAAGAAATGCTGGCAAGAAGGAAGCATTATAAAACTAATCAGTAATAAAACATAAAGAGGTGATGTTCATATACTTTTATATTTTTAACTTCTCATTCATTTTTTCCCCTCTCAAAAATCACAAAAATCAGGAATATAAAAAACAGTGTTTTATTCATAATAGTATTCAATGTATGATCTTTCTTTGGTTTGACCAGGAAGTTAATATGCCAGTGGATGAATTAGCACACATATCGTCTCTTCCAAGAAGGCTCATGTATTTTGTTGTATTTTCATGCTAATAATTTCAAGAAGCACTAGAATATTTCCATTTCTGGGACAATGAAATTTGACATCACCTGACTTTCTGTACTGTATGATGTTTGCAGCTATAGAACAAAAGAAAATGAAATGTGCATTTTATAATGTACCAAGATGACAAGATGACACATCATTTTTAAAAACACAAAAGTACTGAGTTCAGTGAAAAAGGGGCAAGTTATTGGTAGAAAGATGGAGGAGTGTTGGAAAACTATTTGTAGTTCTCAACTCACATGATGTAATTAATAAATGCTCTTCCCTTCCCAATGTAGCATACCAATGAACACTTCCTACAGTAAATTATGAAAATGAATTTTTCTTTATAGAACCTTTACCAATTTAAAATTCTATGTAACTATTCTTTGTAGAAAACAAATTTGAACCATATTGATAGAGTATTTTTGCTGTTACCTACCTGCTAGGACATACATACCATATATAGTCCTTCAATGTGAGAATGTTCTTTATGAAAAAAACCAGATTTATCTACTTAGTAATTTTTGAATTTTCATTTAAAATGTCTATTTGGATGAAACATTCCATGGAGAGACAGTAGGGATTTAATACTTGTATGCACTAGCAACTTAAAGAGTGTCTAATGTGGTAATTTAGATAGTTTTATAGTTTAAAGATAGAATCTTTGTTTTAACTTACATATTCTAGAATAATGATGATATCAACCATTTTTATATCTATTAACCACTTGTACTTCCATCTTTGTGAACTATTTGCTCATATTATTTGCATAGGTTTTCTTTGGAATAATTATTGAAAATTGGAGGCAAGGTTATAATGTTGATATCACTTTGTTAACATATGGCAAATGCTTCGATCTTTTTTCTTTTTCTTCAAAAGAAGGTGCAAAGAAGTACCATGGTCTGTGTATGTTCAGTTTGACAGAATTTGCAGCACTTTCAGTGAAATAATTACAGTGTTTCTCTCTCTAATCTAATGCTTTTCTAAAAATTAATTGTTGTCTTTGAGTAAGTATGGTTGAGTGACTTGTGCACACTTTGTGAAAGATTGTGTCTGTGCTATATGTTTGATCATTGTTTTGAACACAAGATGTGTTAATGGATAGAAGTGAGTTGGCAGAAATATGTAGAGCATAATATGTAGGAAAAGGATATTTAATTTGTAGAAAGAAAATTGATGAACCTAGTCTCTTTCCTGAATAATTTTATACCACTAATAGAACATTACTATTTGGACAGGTTTCACAAGATTCTAACTTAGTATATAAATGTGAATCCAGGGAGTAATTGTTTTAAGCAGAATTAATAAATCATTGTTTGCATATGAGCTTATATAAAGCAAAATCTTGACTATACAATTGTCTTATAATCTTTGAACCCATTATCTATTTATCCACTGCAAGTTCTTTTTTTAAATTTATGTGGTTGTGAAGAGAGCCAAGATAACCTATTAAGTAACCTTGGAAGAGTTAGTATTAATGAATAATCATATTGTATTCTTGGACTACTAACATTACCTCATAGAGTCAACTGCAGGATTGGAAAATTATTTAAAAAATGAAATTGCTTGAAGAACATTTCTTTAAGCAGTCAGTTTCCTGATATCAGAATTTCTCTACCTTGACACTCATAACATTTTTCCTTGAGATCATCCTTGACATGGTCTTTTCCTGTATATTCCATGCTGTTTAGTAGAATCTCAAGAGATAATCGTAATTGTATTCCTCTCCCCAAGTTACCACAATGAAAAATATCTGCAGATATTGCCAAATGTGTGAGGGATGGGGTGGCAAAATGTCTTTCACCCCTCCTCCACTGGCAAACCACTGGCATATACGATATTGTTTTCAACTATATTACTTGAAAAATAAGATTTTAAAAAAGTTTCTGTTTCTAGAATTACTCAAATAATGATTCCTTGAAGCATAGTCTGATATAATTGTCACCTGGGGTATGCAGAGAGATGTCGCTTCCTTGAAATGTTGAAGAACAATGCTCTTTGCATGCAGTCAGTAATCTTAATGAAAAAGAGATAACAGGGAATATTGAATCGGCTAAGTAGGTTGACATGCCATGTACTGTTACTGATGCAGAAATAATGGAGAGTGTTTTGAATGTTAAAATGTCAAAAGATACTTACAAAAAGGCACTAAGAAAATGATTTTAGTGAAGGCTTCTTCAGCTTTTGAAGTAATTAATTAGAAAGCCAGCCATACTGTATTTCCAAGAAAGGCTACATTTTCACATTCTACTTCTTGATTTTAAGAGCAAAAAGACAAATGACAAGCAAACATTTTGTTATCTGTAGTTTATTTTAGAAAACATTTCCAGGTAGTGTCATAAGGGCAGCATAGTTTCAGCTCTCCCCTTGTCCTTTTTTACATCTGCATTTTTATTAAAAATGATAACTGATGGTTATTTAAGCACTGTATAATAAAGAAATGTCTTTGGAATGATCCACAGAAATAAGACTCTCTATTCATTCAGGATATATATTAAACCTCTCATGCCAGACTTTGTGTAGTGAATACAGAAATGAATAAAACAGTCTGCTTAAGTATTCTATTAAAATAATTCTGGATGAATAGAAATTTTCTGGTGAGGAATATTCCATTCACCATCAATCTATTTCTGACTTTTCCATCGGTTCAGTAGTTTTAAATGTCTGTTCACAAAAGCTACTAAGAAGTGTATGTGAGTACGTGTATGCTATATTCATATATATAATTTAATTACTTTTAAAGCTGTTTCTGAAACTCTAGTGGAAGCTTATATTTCTTTTATGCTTGTTAAAATCCTATTTAAATTATTCTTTATTAAATATTGAATAAAACATGGTTATGTATTATTAATTCATTTTTGGTTTTATTATGGCTCTAATATCATTGAGAAGAATTGATGTCACCCTTAAGGCCAGAAGTTTTACTAATTATTGCAGGATTTAAAACCATTTGGTTGATGTCAGAATTCAAAGAGGAGGATCTTTATATAAAATATGGTAAAGCCTTAAAATTCCTTTTTTTAAGCTGAAGAACTCAGGATATAGGCATTATCAGGAAAAAATATGAAACATTTATGATATTGAATAGTGCATTTAGAAAAGTGCCTAAGTCAAAATTTAGGAAACTACAGGTAAATAGGATAAGTGAGGTATACTGAAATCCATTCTCTTCTTTTTTCCCCAATGGCCATTTTAGCAATCTATATTATGGAAGCACAAACTCCATTCAAAGTCATATCCTCTGTGATGCTAGGCAAGCAATACAGAATTTTAACCAGCTATACTTAAGGGAACACCAATTTCTTCAAAATAACAATGAAAGGTCATTTTATGATGGCCAATTTTAAGTGTAACCTGAGGCCCTTTAACTTTCAAATATATTGTCAACTTTTCTAGGTAGCTAAGTGACTCACAACAGGGTAACTAACCCTTTCTATGGCCCCTGAAGAAAGTTTTGTTACATTACATATGGATATATCCTATATTACTTTATTATTCATTTTCTTGAAAACAAGAAAATGCTATTAGATTATGGCCTTTAAGCTAAACAATCCCAAAATAAGTGAGAGATACCGGCAGAAAAGAAATTTATATCATGTATAAAATTTTGTTCAACTGGTTGATAAAAGCCGTTTATAGTAACAGAAGAGAAAGTAATGTGTTAATATATCAGACTTAATCTTTGGCTTTTATTAATGAAGACTTGGGGTGGAATCAGACTAAACCTGGATTCAAATCTTGACCCACCCACTTTATTACTATTGTGACCCATATGTCCATTTTTGCTTGTTGTCCATACCCCTAATAAAAGGAGATAATAACAGGTACTTATTGCATTTCATTGTTTTTGGAGTTATATGAGCTAACATGTCTAAAATTATTGGCTTAGTGACTATTTAATAAATGATAACTATTAGTTTTATCTTTCTAAAATTAAATGTTTCAAATTAAATTTAATTTTTACCTGAACAGTAACAAACCAAAAGTAAATACTGTGGCAATAAAAACTTCTTGTGATTATTGTTTCAGGCTGTCTTTTAAGTGGCTCCTCAGTTTTTATTTTTATTTTCTGTCCTTGGAAAGCATTTTACAAATACATATTTCTTCTGTAATATGGAATAACGTGAGCTTAAAATGCAGTAAAACCAAACAGCACATTCCATAGTGAGATGATTGGCAATAGTGATTATTTTCTAAATAGTTGCATTATTGTGAGCTATATGGGTTTTAATTTGCCTTTCCTTCTGATTTTAAAAAACTTTCAGATCTCTTGTGGAAGAGGAAGACCAACATATGAAATTGTCCCTTGGAAGCAGCGAAATGGGCCTCTCTTCCCATTTGCAGTCTTCCAAGGCAGGAACCACACGCATCTTTACCAGCAATACCCACAGTTCTGTCGTGTTACAGGTAATCTAAAGTGTGCTTTGGTAGTGTTTATGTACCGTAAAATACCCACCAAGAATCTTTTGGTCTAAAATGTTCATAGTAGGGGAGGTTGTGGGTGTGTAGGGACAGGGAAAGGTGCACATGGTGAATCTATACTTTCTGTTCATTTTTTCTCTTAACATAGAACTGTTCTAACAAATAAAATTTATTACTTAGAAAAAGAAAACCAAAAACTCAACAGAGGAGAAATTCTAATGGAGTAATGGATACCTACCTGATGTTAAAAATTTTCCAGAATTCATTATTTTGTTTCTTTGAAGGGTATCTTTCTAGCATGTGACTTTCTAAAAAATGTCATATCCTACAACATTGGCTGTCTGCTGCATGGCAGTCCTAATAAATATCACAAGGTTCTTGTACAAGCCTTCTAGTTCCTCACTCACAATCTTTTCTACTCTCATCTTTCTCATAGCTACAAACATCATATTTATTCATTTTTAAAGATCAAATGTATCTACTTGCTCAACTACACTGGCAATAATAGGCGTGAGACTATAAGTGAGTACTGCTAAATGCGAACTGATAGGTATAAGAAATTATAACTAATGTGCACAAGGCCTTTTTTTTTTTGTACTGGGGATCGAACTCACGACCTTGCACTTGCCAGGCAGGCACGTATGCCGCTGAGCTAAATCCCTGGCCCTACTAATGTGAAAATAAGGGAACAGAAAGCCAAAGAATGCAATGCATACCATTCTGGAGCTATTTAGCGTAGTAATTAACATCCCTAGTACTTCTATTGTGGACATTCATTGGACCTCTATGACTATTGGTGGATTACAAGACAATGTAATACTAGATTTTATAAATGCCTTTAGACATAGTTAAATTATATCAATCTTCATTTAGTAAAATTAGAAGACCTTGCCAAATGCATCTTTAAGTGCAATCTCCTTAGATGGAATGCATGCATTTCACTGGTCAACAACCATTAAAATAGAATAGTATATAGTATAATGATAAACAAAGCTTATATTTGATGTGTAGCCCTGGTAATTTTGATGTGATTTTGATTATGATTTATTTGGGTTTTCTTTTCCTTATCTCTAAAAGGTGACACTTGACTAGAACATTTCTGTATTCCCTTCTGTGAACCCAGTGAAATTCCATTTCCTGATATCCCAATTTCTAGTGGGAATGGGTTCTAAATTCCACTGTCCTGTGAATGTTCTCAACAAAAATATGCTTGTATAAATGGTGTAAATATTGGCTTTCAAGGGGATGGGAGAAAAGAAAAATTGGTCAACCAGAAGGGAAGAGCATGTGATTAAGTAGTGTTTTGGTATATTAATACTCTCTTGCTAAAGAAAAATTAAAAATGATAGAAAAAATAAAAGACTTATCTCCACTATACATATGTCCTATGTATATCCATAATCACATGTTCACATCAAATATTACAGTCCATCTGCATTTTAAAATGTAAACCAAATGATGGTAACTACTGTAGTAATATAAGAGATTTATAGCAGTGATTCTCAAATTTTAGTGCATGCCAGAATTATAAGAAAGCTTGTTAAAACAGTGAATTCTGCCACTTGAGAGGCTGAAGCAGGAAGATCAACACAAGCACAGGTCCATTCTGGGCTACATAATGAGTTCAAGGCAAGCCTTTGCTATGTAGCAAGACCTTGTCTCAAAAAGTAAAAATAAAACTAAGCAAGCCAAAAGAACACTGAGTCACAACTCAGAGTTTGTGCATCAAATGTCCTGTGATAGTGCACAGGGATTTGCATTTCTGGCAAATTCCTAAGCAATGCTTTGCATCCAGAAAACATACAGTGATCTCTCAACATCCACAGGGGATCAGTTCCAGGATTCCCCATAGAAAACAAAATCTGCATATACTCAAATGCCTTACAGAAAACAGCGTAGTATTTGCATGTGAACTATGCATATTTTGTATACTTTAAATTCTCTCTAGATTACTTATATAACTACTACAATATAAATGCTGTATAAATAATTGTTACACTGTATTATTTAGGGAATAATGTCAAGTGCAAAGTTTATAATTGTTCATTACAGAGGCAGTAGGTTTACCTACATTTACATCTGAAGATGGTTAACTCACAGATAAAGAAGCTACAGAGCCCGGGGAAGGCCCACTGTACTTTAAACCACTAATCTAGAGACAAGAACCTTCTTCCACCTACAGAGATAGACCCTTTTTTCTCTATATACATATAATCTACATAATATATATGTAGGTTATAAATTATTCTTACAGTGGGGGAATGTTGAAAGTGCTTAAATATTCATGAGTACAAAAAATTGTATGAATTATGTTGCATCAAAAGTATGCAACACTACATAAGATAGATTTGTGCATATTGAAGGGAAAAATACAAGATAATAAATAAAAATAAATTATGTGAAAAGTGAAGTGTATCCATACAATGTAGTGTGATTCAAGTATATTTTAAAATGAGATATGATGCATGCTATCAAAGAGTGAATACTGGAAACATTATTCTGAGTGTAAGAGAATAGTCACAAAATTCCACAATTTCTATGATTCTATTTATATCAAATACTCAGAATGCAAAAGCCTATGGAGACACATGATTGACTAGTGTCTCTTATGGTTGGAGAAACTGGGAGGATATGAGTGTGATAGCCAAAGAGCACAGGGTTTATTTTTGAGGTAATGAAAATATTCCAAAGTTTACTATGGAAATGATTGATCATACATATAATTATATTAAAACCATTGATTTTGTGCACTTTAAATGGGTGAATTTTATAATATATGAATTATATCACAATAAAGGTATTTTTAAAAGTAATAGAGTGCCAGGAGTGGTAGCACACACCCATAATCCCGGCACCTGGGAGCCTGAGGCAGGAGGATTGCCACAAGTTCAATATCAGCCCAGGCTACAATGAGTTCAGGACCAGCCTAAACTACGTAGTAAGACACTGTCTCAAAAACATGGACAAAGAAACAAAAAAGTGATAAGGCAAAATATATTTTAGAATCCTGTGTATTTGTCAAAAAATTATGTGATATATACCTTTGCTAAAGTGACTAGCAAAGGTTCAGAAATATTAAGAAGGAGAGTGGATGATGTTATTTTTGCTATGTGTAATCCTACACTGTTTAATTTTTTCCACAATGGAAATACTTTTCTATGTAACCTATATAATTTAAAAAATAGGTCAACAGAAGTGTAGCTAGATTTTAGTACCCCTTACTTTGTCATACTTTAGCTCATTTGTGCAGGCTGGTGATAAAAATGGTGATGTGAGCCAGGCCCAGTTGCATACACCTGCAATCTTGGTTACTTGGGAGGGTGAGGCAGGAGAATTGAAAGCCTGGAAAATTTAGCAGTGCCCTGTCTCAGAATGAAAAATAAAAAGGACTGAGATTTTATCTCAGTGGTAGAGTGTTTGTCTAGGATGTCTAAGGCCTTGGGTTTTATTCATAGCAACACACACACACACACACACACACACACACACAATTTAAAATTAACCTAAGTATTTTTATTACTTGAACTTGTTTTTCTGTAAGTCATTTTTGTTGTTATTATTATAGTTATTATTTTGCATTTTAGAGACAGGATTTTGCTATGTACTTCAGGCTGGCCTTGAATTCATATAGCCTGAGCTGGCCTCAAACTTACTGTAATTCTCCTACCTCAGTTTTCCTGTGCTGAGATTACAGGCATGTGCCACCACACCTGGAAACTTTTTGTTTCTATAGTATTTTCTGTAGAGGTACAGAGTTACCATTCTATATTACTATTGAAAATTTTTGTATTTTCTATTTAAAAGTCTATTAAAATAATATTCTCACAAGTTGATATTTTTAAGGCCAACCACTGAAAAGGAATCTTTGTATGTAATTTTAGGTATGTGGTTGTCCAGAGAATAAACCAGGGATATGATTGAGGTGTAAATGTTATCATTGTTCTAAAATTAGAAATAACACAAACCTCAGCTACAAAAGGCATTGAAAATACTGTCATGGGCACAGATTCATGGGGAGAAACTGTTACAAGAAGTTTCACTGTACAGGATCACTTATTAGCTGTAGTGGGAATGACATGGCATTCATCCCAAACTGAAATTCTAACTGTATTATTTACTGTCTGTTTCATTGGGAAGGTCACCTACCTGCCTGGGTCAGCTCCCTTATCTATAAATGGGTTAAAAGCTAGGAAGATTAAATGTCACAATTTATGGCAAACTAAAGTATATGATAAATATCTATGTCTTTTCTTTTCACCCAAGATAAACAAAGAAGGTGTCAGAGAAAATGGAGGTAATCAGAAGTCATGGGCACAACAAAGAAGATGTCCATACTGTTGGCATGAATAGCTTTAGCAGATAAGTCATCTCCACTAAAGCAGCTTCAGCAAACTAGGCTGTCAAAGAAAGTATCTAGGAAGACATTTGATACCAAATAAACTTGGATTACTAGAACCTTGAACAAATTCCAGAATAATCCATGATGGAGTTAGCAGTGTGAATTACTTTTGTTAAAGTAAAGAAGATTAAGCAAGGTTCACTTAAGTAGTGATTGTTAAAGTAAAAAATAATTTCATTTTCCTCACTCCTGGACTACTACTGCATCTGTGGTTACTTTTCATGGAAGCCTTCCATTGTTTCTTATTATCTTAGGTTGGTAGTGTCTTTCTTTTACTACCCAATTCTAAGGTATTTCATTGAATTATTTTCCTAGCATCTTCAACTTGGAAAGCAATAGTTTTATTGATCTATAATTCACATACCACATAATTCACCCATTTAAAGTGTATGATTCATTGGTTTTTAGTATATTTCTAGATTTGTACAAGTGTCACAATTGTAGAACATTATTATCTCAAAAAGAAAGAGGTATTTGGGGCTGGGGGTTTAGTTCACTGGTAGAGTTCTTGCAAGGCCCTAAATTTAACCTCAAGACTGCCACAATAAATAAATAAATAGCAAAGAATAAAAACTCTTATCTGTTATTATTTGCTAGCAGTCATTCTCCATCTGCTCTCAATCCTAGGCAACCATTGATCTATTTTTTATCTCTGTTGATAAGCCTATTCTAAGCATTTCATATAAATGAATTATGAAATGTGGTCTCCTGTGATGTTTAAGTTAGCATAACTTTTTTATGCTTCATCCACATTATTGTGTGCAACATGCTGCCTTCCTTTCTGTGGCCAATTTTGGTTCCATTGTGTGGATAGACTACATTCTGTTCATCAAGAATCCATTGATGAAAATTTGAGTTTTTCTGATTTTGCCTTATGAATAATGCTTCTATAGTTATTTGTGTGCAAGTGTCTGTCTGGACATATTTTCCTTTCTCTTTAGTATATACCTAGGATTAAAATTGTTTGGTCCTATGGCAATTGGATGTTTAATCTTTTGAAGAAAGACCACAGTGTTTTCCAAAGTGGTTGTACCATTTTATATTCACATTGGCAGTATAGATTTCAGTTACTTCACATGCTCATCAGTGCTTATGTTTCTTGTTTCATTGTGGGCATCCTGGTAGTTATGAAATGGTACTTGTGGTATTTATTTGAATTCCCCTGATGACAATAATAATGCTGAATATATTTTCATTTATGTTATGGTAATTTGTCATTTTTGGAGAAGTGTCTGTTAATATCCGTGGCCATTTTTCAGTTGGATTTTTGTTTTAGTATTTTTAGTAAGAATTCATACATGTATTCTAGATGTAGATTACCTATCTGCTACATTATTTGCAAGTATTTTCTCTAAACATCTTCAGTTTTATGGCCTCTCATTATTCTGCCATAACTCACCTGCCAATTTCCAATCCTTTATCCATTCAACTATATAATATTTCCTTTATTGTTATCTTAGCAGAGCTAGTAGGGTAGAGAGTCATATAAAATGCCTGAAAGACTTATGATTTTTCACTCTTGCTCATATATTACTGTTGTTTCTCACACCGGTGTTTTAGCATTCATTTCATTTCCCTGGAATGCCCTTATTTTATACATTTCCTATTTATTCATAATGACTCATTTTTAAATGATACCTGTCTGTAAAATACTTTTCATTTTTTTAGACATTTTGAAAACTTAGTTTTTTATCTGATAAATGAAAACATAATTATACATATTTTGGGATACCATTTGGTAATTCCATACATATATACATTATGTAATGTTTAGATCAGTTTAAATGTATATTTTCTCAAAAGTTATCATTTATGATGAAAACTTTCACAATCCTTCTAATTTTTTTAAATGTACATGACATTAGTGCTGTGTATAGTAACTTTATTGTATAATATGACCTTAATCATTTATCTAACTAGCTTAGTGCCGACTGATTAACCTCTCCCCTTGTAAAACATTTCTTGACCAAAGCAGAGTTAGTGACTCCTCCTGTATATGCACTATTTATCTTCTATTGGCATCAGTCAGTGTGATCTAGGATCTAAATTATTGTTTCCATATGCCTAATATCTAGTGCTGGTGTACACAGTGATGCTTAATAAATATCCATTTTTTGCCATTATTAGCATCATGATTACCATTAAAAGAGATAATATATAAAGAGCTTAGCCCATTACCTGGCCTAGAGGAAGCAATGTCTTTACACCTCTATCAGATACTGTCTATGGAATAAGTGAATTTGGACAACAGCTTATAAGTCACTTGTGTATTTACTGAGTTCATCGATACTTAAAAAAATGACATGAGAAAGACATGGTGATAATTGTTTCCATTTTATAGATAAGTAAGTCTCCTGGAAGTTAGGAGGCCTACTCAAGTTTGCATTGCCAGTTAGTGATAGATACAACTTCACCCAGGTTTTCTGAACGTAAATTTGCATTCATATTTCTCCTAATCTTGCTTTAAACTATATAACCCTTTAAAATATAATGTTGTGTTCATGAGCTATAAGGATGAATAACAAAATTAAGAATGTATTAACAAAAATTAATTTGACATGAATGATATAATAGATTTTATTCTTGATAAAAATAGCAGAATTGTGCATATTATCTTCTTGCTTGCCTACCCTTCTCCCTTGCCCAAAAGGAAAAAACAAAAACAGGGATAAAATTACTAACTTCCAGTTGGAAAGATCCCTGTTAGAAGAAGGAGACCAAAACTAGGATATCATCTATAGTTGGTGACAATGTATATTAGGTGCAGAAAAATCACATAGTGGAAACAAACCATTTTCCTGATTTTCGGTTATGTTTTTTAAACCTACAAAGATTTTAAAATGCCTGCTTTCTCTCACTATCTACAATACTAATTAACGTTTTCTCATTTCAAAAATTGGTGCTTATCAGCCAGCTCTCCATGTTTTCCTCTGTTTTGCCCATTTATTTTCTCTGTCCAATTTTAGCTCTGTCAGTGTAAGATATCATTTTATATTCTTAAACTATTATCTAGCAAATAAAATGTTAAAGAAATGGATTAGTCTAAAAGCCTATACAAATTAGTGTGTGTTGCTTTCCACTTGGTTAACTTCATGAAGTGCTTATTCTAAAGTAAATGTTTGGGTTGCTGATCATGTCATGTTGAAGAACTGTACCATATCTCCAAAGTGTATGGTCATAAGACAATTCGAAAACTGTTCTTAACATCAGATTCAGAAGCATAATTACTAGCAGTTGCATTTTATAAAAGAGGGGTTCAAATCATTTAGATTGTGAGGTTTCTAAGAAAATGATAACTTTTTGTTTATTTTTAGTTCTTTAATGGTAGCTAGAACATTGGGAAATAAGGACATTTTTTTCTTGGGAATAGCTCTTGAGACACTAGGTAGAGACAGTGTAAAATGAATTAGAGTCCTGGTTGTACATGTATCTTTACTAAGTAAATTGGGAGTGTCTTTGACTGTCATTTTTTAGGTTTCTTTTGAGTGTTATGATCTTCCTCTTTTTTATTTTAAAAAGGGTAAAGCTAAACATAACAAAACAGAACAAAGCAGATCAGATGCAAAACAATTGTAAGTGACACAGATTTCAAAGCAAGACAACAGGAGATCTACAGTGGCTACCATGATGTCTTTTTTTCTTCTAAATAGTTGTCTATATCTTCACACCTTTTTCAATTGAGTATTTTTGGTTACTTAGTATGTGTTGACATGATAGTTTAGACTAATTCATACCCACTCAAGAATTAAATACATTGTAATACATAATTGCAATTTTGAATTGTCACTATTATTTACTAAGCCAGTTTGTTACTAATTTTATATATTACAAACAGTAAAATATTAGTTCTAAAAGTGTTTTGAAGTGTCTAATAGAATTTTTTCCCAATGTAGACAATTAATTTGTCTATAAACTATTTTGTTTCTTTTTTACTTTTATATTATTTTTTTAACCTTATTTCACTGGGTAAAAACTCTAGAAAAATGTTCAGTAGATGTGGTGAGAGTATACATACATTCTTGTTATGTTCTTGATAGTCCTGGGGGAAAACATTAAGTTGTGGCTATGATGTTAGTTTTAAGTTTGAGGAAATTCCTTCCTATTCTTAGTTTTGCTGAGAGATTTTTTTTCTTAATAAGAATGGCTGTAAGATTTTGTCAAGTGCTTTTTATAGGTATTGGGATGAACTATGCATTTTTCTTTTTTAGCCTATTAATGTGATGAATTATTTTGAATTTTTAATGCTAAAGCAACCATGCACTTCAAGGATAAACCCTCCTTGGTCATGATATACTATGACCCTTTTTATACACTGTTTAATTTGATTTGATAAAATTCTGTGAAATTGTTGTGTCTGTGGATTTTAACTTGATTTTCTTCGGTTGTCTTTGTCTGGTTTATGTATTAAGCTCCTGCAAGTGTTTGAGGGTGTAGCTCAGTGACAGAGCACTTGCCTAGCATGCAGGAGGCCTTGGGTTCCATTTTTAGTACTGAAATAAAAAGTAAAAAGATAATTCTGGCCATGTAGAGTGAGTTGTGACATATTTCCTTTTCCTGACATTCTGGATGTTTTTGTGAAATATTATTGTTATTTCTTCCATTAATGTTTGGTCTGTTTCAGCAGTGAAACTAACTCATTTTAGAGTTTTCTTTGGAGGAAATTTTTAAGTTAAAACTCAATTTTATGGCAGTATAGGCATTGAGCTTATCTGTTTCTTCCAGAATAAACTTTAGTAGCTTATTTCTTTCAATAAATTTGTCCACTTCAATTAAATATAGCTATTAATATTTCCTTATGATACATTTAATATTTATAGATACTCTATAGATATCACTTCCCTCAGTCCTTGTACTGATAATTGAAATTTTCTTTTTTCTCTTGATCTAACTAGAGTTTTATCAGATTCATGAATCTTCTCAAATAAACAGATTTTGGTTTTATTGATTTTTCTCTACTGTGGTTTTCATTAATTTTTTTGATCTTTTTATTTATGTTCTACTGTTAAATTTGCAATTAATTTGCTCTTTTATTTCAAGCTTCACAAAAACAAAACTGGGATTTTTATGAGACTTTTCTGGTGGTTATTTACTGATACAAATTTTCTCCTAAGTACAACCATGATGTACACCACAACTATTGAAACCTTCTATTTTCATTCAGAATATATTCTGGTTTCTCTTTTGATTTCTTCATGAATTTTTAGGGGTGTATTATTTTAATTTATGAATGTTTTGGGGACATTTTAGAGATCCTTTTTTGATCTCTAATTTAAATAGTTCAGAGAGCATACTTGAATACTTTTAATATATTTTTAAATTGCATGACTAGTTTTTTTCATGGAAAAAAGTTAAAATGGAATTTCATGACAAAATGTTGGGGAATACAATAATACATTGCATATTGTCATCTTCAAAGTACTCAGAGTGCAAAACTTAGGCATAAAAATTCTCCAATTAATGTTAGCACAAAATTATCCTTTTCAGTAAACTAAGAAACACTAATAAAACAGGTAACTTGAATTTTTTACTTTTCCCTTCCTTCTTTTCACTTCCCCACATTCTAGTTCATTTTTCCTTTTAAACAATTTCTTCCCTTTGCATGATATTTGTACACTTTAGAGCTTATTTACTCTTTCAATTTCTCACACTAAGGAGACAATATGATGTTTACATATGTGAGTCTGATTTATCTCAGTTAAGATTATGATCAATAAAGCAAACCCACTGATGTCCAACATACAAGAAACACACTCAATTAAAAAAGATACAGATACAAGATCAAAAGATAGGAAACAATATTCCATGCAACATAATCCCAGGAAAAAGTCCAAGTTGCTATCCTTATTTCTTGCTTTTTCAGTGTTTAACACATAGTTTTATTTGTTTTTATTTTGGGGGAAAAAGGAAAGTAAATTTTAGTAACAAATTAATAGCAGACTAGCAATAGTTAATGCATTGAGTATTGTTATCTTTAAAATAATTACTTAGAGTATAAGATACAGGCATGAAAAATTCTCCAAATGATATTAGTACAAAACTTCTGTTCAATGAACTAAGAGAACTACTTATGTAACTGTCTTGTATTTTGTTTTTTTTCCTTATCTCTTCTTTCTATTTGCCTTTCCCCTATCCTAGTTCCTTTTTCCTTTGGAAAAATTTCTTCCATTTTATATCTATTGTACATTTTGGACCTAATTTACTCTTTCAGTTTCTCACACCAGGGATACCATAGGATTTTTACATGTATGTTTGTACCACTTATAAGTACGCTCTCAAATTGTATCCATTTACCTATAATAGTCTCCAGTTTGTACTTCTTTATGGCTGAGTAGTACTCCATTGTATACAAAGACCATATCTTTTTATCATTCCTTGATTGATGGGCATTTGGGCTGTTTTCAAGATCTAACTATTACAAATTGTATAAACTTGGATGCTCATATTTTTCTGTGGTATTATGTTATTAATTATTCTGGAGAGATACCCAGAAGGGGAACACCTGGGTTAAATGGGCTATAAAACAAGTATTAATAGACATAAAAAATCAAACAACCAATAACATAACTATAACTGGGAACCTTAATACCTCATTGTCACAAAGAGATATATCAACTAAACAAAAAATCAGCAAAAAAATATCAGAACTCAACCAAACATGTGAACAAATGAATGCAGTAAATGTTTATAGGTTTCTCCCAACAACAACAGAATGCACATTCTTCTTAGCTGCACTTGGGATGTTTTCAAAAATAGAACACGTGTAGTTGATATATCGCTTTGTGACAATGAGGTATTAATACTTGTTTTATATGGTTGGGTGTTCCCATATTTAGTGCATATATATTTATGATTCCTATCTTTTCTTCTTAAATTTTCCCCTAACATATATGTAATGACCTTCTTTAATCTCTTTTGATCATTCTTTGTTTGAATTTCATATTGTCTGAAAACAGAGCAAGTATCTCTGCTTTTTTGTGGGTTTCTGTTGCATGCCGTATTGTTTCCATCCTTTGCCTTTCAGTCTATGAATTTCTTTTGGAGTTAAATATGTTTCCTTTATACAGCTCATTGTTATATCTTGTTTCTTAACCCATTCTGTTTCTTATGATTGGTGAACAGGGGTCATTTGCATTGATTATTTTAATTGATGTGTCTTAGCTTTTCTTCATCATGTTATTTTCCTGTGGGTAGTTCCCTGCTTTATCCATCTTTTTAATTGCTTGCCCTGTGTGGTGGCTTCTTTCTGTTGTTGTTCTTGTAATTGTGGTAATTTTCATCTCTGGCTAGAATATCTTTCAGGACTGTTTGTAGGCTTGGTTTAATGGTCATGCATTTCTTCAGTTGTTCTTTGTCATGGAAGTATCTCATTTATCCATTAATTTTGAAAGATAGTTTTGCAAGATAGATCAGTCTGGGCTGGAAGATTTTTTCCTTTTAGAACTTGAAGTACTTCACTCCAAGCTCTTCTTGACTTGAAGGTTTCTGTTGAGAAGTCAGCTGCAATTCTGATGGGCTTTCTATTATAGGTGATCTGTTTCTTTTTCTAACAGCTTTTAATACTCTGTACTTGTACTGAATTTCTGGGATCTTTATATTATACATCTGGTTGTAGATTTATTTTAGTCATAGCTATTGGGAATTCTATATGCTTCAATTATCTGTAGCTCAGAATTTTTTTGCATGCTTGGGAAATTTTCTAGTATTGCTTCTATAAATAGTCTTTTTGTGTCATTTGCGTTGACTCTTCCTTTTTTTCATTAACACCTATCGGACTTATATTGTTTTGTCTTTGTTTCATCTTGCAGCTCTTGAATTGTTATTTCCTGACCCTGTGTTATTTTTAAAAGATCTTTCCTTTCATTATTGCTAGTCATAATCCTGTTCTCAATGTCTGAAAATCTATCCTCAGTTTTATTCAAGCAGTTTTGCCAGCTTTCAGTGGAATTTTTATTTTCTTGGATATCTATTTGAATCAGTTTCATACATTCTATTTTTGACCTATATTGTTCAATCAGAATTTCCATCATTTTGTTATGCTCCTCTATTTCTATCTGTCTTCTCTAGATTTGCTGAGCAATTCCTTCTTTGTGGTTGTTGTCAAGTTTTTTTTTTACCTGAGAGATTATTTCTGATCTGTTTTCCTCTACAGTCTTGTAGATATTAGCTTCTTTACTTTGTTGCTATTGTTTCACATTTTTCAGATGTGTGTCTTTTATTTTCCTCTATCTCATTGTCTCTTAGGCTTGTTCTGGGTGGGCTGGAGGTCTGTTGTATTTTGCTTCTGCAACTTTTCATTTTCTGTTTCAAATTTTTTTATTTTGTTTTCTGTGTTGATCTTTGTATGTTTTTGTAGTAGGTAGCTGTATCACTATTATCAAAGCCTCTGTATAAAAAGTCTGTTCTACAGGGATGTCTTTTGTGTGTTGGAGGTTTTTTAGTTTGTGTCTGTCCCAAGATCCTTATTTCCCAAATCAATTAATATTGAGATGTTGTTATCTGTTTGGCTCAGTTCCCAGTCTTTGGTGTTGGACTGTGGAGAGGTTATTACCCCAGAGATTCCTATATTGTTACAGAAATAAGAATAACTGATTACTACAGGTATGACATCCTAGCTAAAGTAGTATAATTAGCAATAATAATAGCATGAAGCACAATTTAGAAACTGACAAACAGGTAACTATTAATTTTGTACCTTAAACCATAGGAACAAAATTTTCAGTTATATAACAAAACAAATTTTAAATTAGGAGTTTATATGAAAAGTATTTCCACCTTGGTATAGTGATTTTACTATGTGATGGGGAAGTAAAGATTGTGGATAAAACAAAGAGAACTGAAAAGGAAGGAGAATCAATGATGGAGGATAAAGGATGATCATGCAAGCTTTAGGAAACTAGAGAATTGGGCAGAAAAGAAAGAATGAAGGATTAAGCAAATGTTTATCTGTACTTGATCTCTGTGTTTGAGGGATCAGATTAGTTTCCTGAGGCTGGAGTACCCAGTCATTTACAAAATGAAAAAAAAAGTGATGAAAAAAGATAAGAAAAAAAGAAAAGAAATAAAAAGATTTAAAAAAAAGAAAAGAGGTGATCCCATTCACCTTCTATTCTATGTCTTTGTCCCTAAGTACATCACTGGTTTACCTAACTTATTGCATGTTGGTTCATATTGTTAATATTGCTTCAAAGTTTTCTACCCCTCTTATGCTGCCTTTCCATCATGTACACACAAACCAGGGTCCTACTGTGTGGCTAGTGTTCCCCTAGTTGCCTGGTCTCACAGAGGTAGAGGGAAGGAGCTGGTCACCAGCATTCTTCCTGGGCCATTTGCTGGGTCCCTGTATGCCTAGTTTATAACTCACAATTTTCATTCTATTGTTGTTTAATCAGGTATTCTATAAATGTTAACGGGATGTACTTGCTTAATATAGCCAAACCATTGGTGTCCTGATATCTGTCACTTTATACATCAAGTACTGAGTGTTGCAATTTACAATTATGAATTTGTTTTATCTGTCTTTGTAGTTCTCTCAGTTTTTGCTTCGTATATTTTGAGGCATATAAATGTTTAATGATTTTATGTTCTGTTGGTAGACTGATGATACCTTTCCCATGAAATGATTCACTTTAGCAATTAAAATAACCTTTGCTCTGAAATATATTTTGTCTGATACTATAGTCATGCCAGTGGTGTTTTAGTTAGTGTTAAGTTTGTATATGTTTTACAATTCTTTTACTTTTTACTTTATAAATTGGAATACACAGTAAAAGTTATTTTATTAGCATATACACTGTATTTTAATAAATATGTACTTTTATTTAATCACTATAATTACTATACAGAGTCATTACATGTTTCCACCTTATTCCTTTTTGTTATTTCCCTCAAACTTTGGAAACTATTGATCTGTTTGTGGTTATTTCCCTCAAACTTTGGAAACTATTGATCTGTTTTATATCACTATATTTTGATCATTTCAAAAGTGTATACATTCTCATATAGTCTGTAAGCTTTTGAGACTGACTTCTTTTAGTTTAGTCTTTGAGATCCATTCTCTTTGTCATGTGTATCAATAATTTCTCCTTTTTGTTGTTGAGCAGTGTTTGATGATACACAATTCTGTGCGGTCTCTTTTCCATATTCCTCCATCTTGTCCATCTCCCCAATCTTGAAAGTTGCCAGGGCTCTCTTTGTGGTCCTTCAGCCTGAAACCTAGGCTTTAATTCCACTGTCATACCATATAGCTACTACAACTACACTCACATCCTGGCCCAAGGACAAAAAGAAACAACATTGGGTACTCACCACAGAGAGACTCATAGTTCCTGTGATCAAAAAGAAAGTGTTCTCTTACTCACTGTTTTAGATATCTGCCACCCACTCTGTCACCCTCTGTTCTGATTGTCACCACAATCAGTTCTTTCACCCTCAGAACCTTGGAACTGTCTGGAAGTTGGGGGCCTACTGTGTTGCCATGTGACTGCTTCTAGGTTACATAATGCCGTAAATTTGGCCTGGGGTATATTGGGGGAAAAATAGGGTTTGGGGTGAGGACTCATCATTATTTTAGTGAAATTTCAAATTCTGATTTTTTCCCAATTCTTTTTGTATTGTTAACATATTTTTCTTTTATTTTTAATCCTTGAGAGGTGACAGGAGAGCAACACTTATTCTAAAAGAAACGCTTTCCCTATTCCAAGTTAAAATATTTATGTGTACTCTAAGAACCTAGCATTAAGTTTCCAGTCTTATGAATCAAATAGGAACTCTTACCAGCCCTTTTTGAATCTACTCTTTTTGCGTGGTTGGGGTTCTCTCCCCAGACAAACTGGCTTATCATCACCCACCTGAATAATTGAGGGTGGTTGCTTTCATATCCCTAGAGTCATCTCTCTGTGGATATCTCTCTTGAATTTTTCTCTACAAACTTAGCTTCCTGGGTTTCCTCAGACTCTGCTCATGGAGAATGCTGGTTTTCACCTGGGTGCCTAAACCTTGTAGCTGTGTCTGGAATCTCTAAAGAGTAAGTTGTGACAATTATAGGGTTCACCTAATTTTTTTCTTATTTTGTCATATATCGCTTATCCTTTATTGATATTTCTTTTATTTTCTTAAGACTTATTTCATTCATACATTTTTTCTGGTTTCAAGGTGTTTTAGGAGATAACATGAATCCAGTTTCTGTTACTTCATCTTCACTGGAAACAGAAATTTATAATCTATAGTTAAATGATAAATTGTGAGACCCAGACTGAAATTACCTTATTATTTTAAAGGAGTTTGGTTGGAAATACCTTTATAAAGAAGGCAACTCTGAATCATTTTTTAAAGAAGGAGAACATTTCATGTGAAAAATAATAGCATAGGTAAAACTACTGGAAATGAGTAAGACTGAGTTTCTATTAGTAAAACATTGGAGAATAACTCAACAAATTGGGAAACGTATAATCTTTAGGGAAATAATAACAAATCAAGGTTGCTGGTTGGGTTGTGATCTTATTAGAGAAGCCTTTAAAACCAGGAGTTGTGATTACTGCAGTGAGCAGAAACCGTTAGAAAGTTTTAAACTCTGAGCAGTGATATATGAGAGCAGAATTTAATATTAATATAAACTTTTATGTACAGCCTATATGTTTCTAAGTTTGAGTACATGTCTTCCTTTTCTCTTCTTTGAGTAAAATGAAGAGCAGTTTATAAAATCAAGTATAGAAATCTTTTGCTCAAATATATTTCATGTACTTAAATATTGGCATAAAATCATTCTTAACCTTCTTTTCTTTAGTTCCTTAATCTTTGTTGAAAAGATGCATTTTTCCATCACTAATTGTATTACTTTTTTTAGGATGCATTTCCTATTTTATCTATTTCCTCTTCAAAATTACAGCCATAAAAACTAGATATAATACACTAGTAAGTTCTAATGCAGATAAGAGATTTCTGAGAAAGACTTGCTTATAAGATTATTTTCTAATACCTGACAGTATCAATGTAGCTTTTTGTACAAGAATATAATGTTTCGTTTAAAATCTATTGACATTAAACTAATTTTTAAGTAAATAATTTGTGGCTTTTCTGGTTTCTAGATTATAGTTCTATAATAACTCATTCTCTTGTTTTGATATGATTGTTAATATAATTATTATAAAATGTATAAAACTCAACATATTTTATTCTTTTAGGAAATATTAGAAATGTAGAAGTCAAATGCACATTTTAATGTTCTTTTTGCACCCAGAAGGATATGGAGGGGAAAAAAGAAAATATAGGGAAATCTATAGATGAAAGGGAAATATTAAAGCAATTGAGGACAAACAGATCCATCTTAAATAAAAATCAAGGCTCAGAAAAAATAGAAAAATAGGGAACTAAGATAAGTGTTGAAAAATAAAGAAGATAAATTTAAATCTACAGAAGCAGTTTTAAAGACACTATAGAAACGTAATAAAAATTGAATGCTGTGTAAAGTAGGGCAGTTTCTGTGTGTAGTGGACTAACGTATAGAGATAGCTAACAAATTTTACAGAAATTTTATAAGAGGGATAAGTACAAATTTGGTAGAAGAAAGTGACTTTATAATTAAAGGACATGATTCAAGTGTGTAGGGTATCTTTGACAGTTTTCTTGGAGTTAAATAGAAGAAAAGATTTTAAAGATTGGAACAATATATATATATATATATATATATATATATATATATATATATATTCAGGGCAGATGAGAAGTGTGGAGAATAGCCTCTTCTTTTCTTTTAATATATGCACTCTCCACTAGAAGATTATAAAAGTTGTTTAGAAAAATGACTATCTTTATCTATACAACAGTATGTATTACAGAAAAAACTTCTTGTGAAGCATAACTGGGATTTCCAGAAAATAGCATTAAACATGATAATGTAGAATCAGTAGTAAAACAATCTAAATTGACAGATTTTATTTGGTTAAAAATAACAATAATATAGAATAAATTTGACAATATGAAATTGGATGTGAGAATATTTGTTTATCCATGTGAAAATGCATGTTGTGAAATATTGGAAAGCAAAATTAATATACAGTGAAAATAAATTCAAAACCTCACAAAAGCAACTTTTCAGAGGTAGCTAAATTAAGTATAGAATAGGAGATACTCAGAATATGATAACAGTGGTTCTGACACCTCAGTTCTTTTCTTTTGGGATATCTGATTATATTGAGAAAGTGTAGAACATTTTTTATGAAAATGTAGAAGGATGAAAAATGATCATATTTGTGAAGAAGTTAAATACTCCTGGTATCTTAGCTGAGCTGAGCAGTTCATATTTTGAGAATAAAGTATATACTTACACAAACATTTTTTAATGGAATGTGGATAATACGAGATATGACATAGTTGATGGTACAAGAAAGGAGAACAAGAGATGTTGGAGAGGGGATGGAAGGTAGGGAAAAGGGATTTAAAAAATAGTTGAGGAAAAAAATAAAAAGAACTTTTGCAAATGGTGAGGGGAAAAAGGGTTGCGGGGAAAGAAGGGAATGGGAGAATGAATTAAGATGTGTTATGTAGGTACACAAATTCTGAATGATGTTTGTGATTGTTATGTACTGCAAACATGTACTAATAGAAAAATAAGTGGTGTTTTTCTAAGGAAAAAAGAAGGGCTGGGGTTATATCTCAGTGGCACAGCACCTGAATGCCAAGCACAAGGTCCTGAGTTTGATTCCCAGTACCAGGAAAAAAAAGAGATTAAGTCTAAGGAAAAAAGACTAATAATAAATAGCAGGCCTGAAGACTGCTTCATTACTCAATTTCATGTGTAAAATAATTGTAGGAATGTTTTAAAGGTAGGAGGACTAGGAAATGAGCAAAAATTGTTTTTTTTTTGTTTAGTGAGAGGGACTAATTGGACACAATCTTAACTGAATAACCATGATTGCTTTTCAAAGATATCTACATTTGCTTTACAAAAGATTTAAAAAAATGATTTGATGAATAAATACATAGGAAAACGATATATTTACTCTCATTTTATTGGTGTTTTGACATCTCCCTTTTTTCACCAGTACCTGAGATATGATGTTTCTCCCAAGAAATACCAGATCCCTTTAACTTGCCTATCACAATCAAAATGTTAAAAATATAGTTTTTCTAACAAACAACTCTAATTCTGAGATCTTCTACATATATATATATATATATATATATATATGTATGTATTGCAACATTGCTTATAATTTCAAAAGTTGAAAGGCAATTGCAATGCTCAGCCAAGTAGGATGGGTAAATTCCTTTATCGAAGTTGTTTATATTATTCTGAGTCTTTTGTATTTCTACAGAAATGTAAGAAGCAAAATGTTAATCTTTATGAAAAATGTTCTTGGTATTTTGATAAGGAATTGTGTTTTCAGATCTTTATTATTTTCTTCTATTCATTTTGGTTTTGTTCTGTCTTTTAATTTCTTAATGAAAGATATGAGGATATTTCACAAATTTCTTCTTTTCTAATAAATGTACTTCATGTTAATTTTTTTTAAAATTATGCAGTGTTCCTACTAGGAAATACTATCGATGGTAAAGGAAGAATGAATGAAATCTGTGTGCAGTGAGATACAAGTCTGTCCATGTCATCTGCTCAGGTGACTCTTAAAACACTTGACTATATGTGGTCTTTTACTTGGGGTTGACTTTTAGTTTTCCACTTCTATTCTTCTGTTTTTTGAGTTAATAAAACATATTTAAATGTCTTAACCTGGAATTTATTTGGAGGAGGAAAAATGTGAAGCCCTTTGGAGTCAAAAATTTTCCCTAAACCCTGTCTCAGTTCCATTTTTCTTGCCTTAGCCTTTACTGTACCACAAACAAGTATGTTAAGCACAATTCATTTTTTAGAGGAAAATAAAAACAGAAAAAAGGGTAAAAATAATACAGAATTTCAAAAAAAAACCTCAAAGAAATCACATGTTGATAAATTGCTTATTGTTATCTTACAAGTAGTTGTTCAAGTTACAAAAATCAAAGCATAAAAAGTGGACAAACAATGACAGTACAGGCCATTCTATTTGATGAACTAACAAAAACTTAGTAGTATAGTTATCTATCTTGCTCAATTAAACATACATACAGCGATATCCTTTAGAACACTTCCTTTCCATTTTGTTATCACAATATCTATTATACATTTTGGATCTTATTACTCTTTCAGTTCTGTATTATTATTTTATGCTAGAGAAATGATACAATATTTACAAATGTGAGTCTGATTTATTTCACTTATGAAGATAGTCTTAAGTTGCATCTATTTACCTATAAAAGCCTCAAGATCATCTTTTTTATAGCTGAGTAATATTCCATCCTTTAACAAAACCACATCTTTTCATACATTCTGTGGATGATGGGCATTTTGGTTTCCAAGGTTTAGCTATTATAAATTGCACTGCTATAAACATGGGTGCACATATATTGTTGTGACATGAGAGAGAAATAAAAGGAATAAAGAGGAAAGGAAGAAATTAAATTATCATTGTTGGCAGATGACATGGCAGTCTACATAGAAGACCCCAAAAACTCCATTAAAAGACTATTAGATTAATAAAAAATTCAGCAACATAGCTGGATACAAAGTCAACACTCAATAGCATTCCTGTACACACACACACACACACACACACACACAAACACAAAACACACTGAGAGGGAAATTATGGAAATATTGCCTTTCACAATAACATCTAAAAAATGAAATACTCAGGAATTGACCTAACCAAGAATGTAAAAGACCTATATGCTGAAAATTATACTACTCTAAAAAAGGAGATTGAAGACGATATTAGGAAATGGAAGTATATTCCTTGCACTTGGTTTGGAAGAACCAACATTGTGAAAATGGCCACACTCCCAAAATTGTCATATAGATTTAATGCAATCCCAATCAAAATACCATTAACACAATTCATTTTTTATTGAGAGAAGTTTAACAAACAAGGCTGGGAAAACAGACAGCCAGTATGCCACTCTGGTAAGTGGCTGTGGCCTCCCAAGCCACGGCCACCCCAGGGCGAGAGCCATATCAGCATTTCCTGAGATCCACACCATGTTGGAACTTGGGGCGCTGGGAAAACAGGCAGCCAGCTCACTGCTCTGGTGGGCCTCTGTGAGCCTACTGGTGCATGGGCTAAGAATCAAACATCCATCTCATCCCCCTCCACAGCAAGTGAGAGGCAGAGATCTGAGCATCTCTTGTGAGTTTGACTATATGCAATATAGCAAATAAGGGGGATTTTCTTCTGGCATCTCTTTGAAGGCAAATATTTTTATCTCTGTTTTGCTTTGTTCTGATCAATATTCTGTTTGTGTTGCTCTATTCAATATTCTGTTTTTATAATTTTGGCATTCCCTTCAATATTGCTCTACCTGATTGAAAGAACAACTATTGTGAAGAAAACCAGATGTACTGTTGTGACTATTGCTGTTATCCCAGTAACCTGCCATGAGGTTTTGTGCCAGTTTCACTGCACTGCCTCAGTTGGCTATGTCCTGTCTTGTTCTGCTGTATTTTACTACCTTGAAAATAAATAAATAAATAAATAAGAAATAACAGATTTTTAAAAAGTAAGTAACAACAACAAAACAAGTTTCAGATTGCCAGCACAGACCCAGAAGGGTTTGGGACCATTGATCCAGGCAGCTGGGTGCCTACCCAGCCCCCTTAGCTAACTGGACTGGGCTCCAGAGCTTTCGCGGGTTTGAGTGGACTGCACCTAGTGAACTTCATTCAACAAGGGGAACAAGACCAGCGGAAGGGGGAGCCAAGCTGGTGTTGTGCACTGTGAGGTGAGTTCCAGAACAACTACACAGACCCAGAAGAGTTTGGGACCATCGATCCCGGTGGGTGGGTGCCTGCCCAGCACTGTTGGGTCATTGGACTAGGCTCCAGAGGTTCTGTAGGCTTGAGTGGACTGCGCCCAGCGATCTTCATTCAACCAGGGGAGACAGGCCCACTGAAGGGGGAGCCACGCCAGTGCAGTGCCATGAGGGAAAGCTTCAGAAAATTGCTGAGAACAGGGAAATACAGGAAAATGATAAAATGAAAGACAAAAATGCAATCTCAAACCCCCAGCCCATCCCAAGAAATAGGAGCCATGTACATAGAAGAAAATACTGCACATACACCTGAAATGTATGAAATGATATCAACTGAAATAAAGAAGCAAGTACAAAAAGCTATGAGGGAACTCAAATCAGAAATATTCTCCCAGTTAAAGGAAGAAATGATAAAAGTAGTGAAAGAAATACTGAATGCATCCAACAAAGACAGAGCTAAACAGTTAGAGGAACAAGGCAAAATGATAGAATCCCTGAATGAACAGTTTAAGAGACAAACAGAATGCATTAGGCAGATGCAAAGAGATATACAGGAAATCAAAAATTCTAATGAAAGTTACAAAAACCGCTTCAATGAAAGTGAAGATAAAATCTTAGACCTCAAAGATAAGATTGCAGCTAATGAAGAGGAAAGGAAAGGTCTTCTAACAATAATAAGAAATCAAGAAATAACAATTTAACAGCTGCAAGATGATGCAAAGAAAACAACATAAGATTAATAGATAAATGAAAAAGTAGGGGACAACACAAATGATATCAAGAGGCTATTTTCAGAAGTAATAGCTGGAAACTCCCCAAACATGAGTATAGAAGCTGACATACAGATTAGTGAAGCATATATAACTCCAAATAGCCATAACCAAAACAAAACTACACCTAGACATATAATAATCACCATTCCAGAAATCCAACATAAGAAAAGAATATTATAAGCTGTTAGAGAGAAAAGACAGATCATGTATAAAGGAAAACCTATCAAAATCACAGCAGACTTCTCAACACGAACAATGAAGTGAAGAAGAGCATGGTGTGAAGTGTTTCAGATCCTAAAGGAAAATGACTTCCAACCCAGACTGATGTACCCTGCAAAACTGTCCTTCAAAATAGATGGAGAAATAAGATACTTCCATGACAAAGAACAGCTGAAGAACTTCATGATCACCAAACCTACAAAGAATACTGAAAGACATTCTAGATACACATAGGAAAAAGAAAACACTAAGCAAGACAGACAATTAAACAGAATGGAAAGCTAAGATACAACATCAGAAAGATAACATTTCAACAAAAAACCAATATATGGCAGTTATAACCATTAATGTAAATGACGTCAATTCACCAATTAAAAGAAACAGACTGGCAGAATGGATCAAGACACAACATCCAACCATATGCTGTCTACAAGAAACCCATCTAACCCAAAAGGAAACTCATACGCTGAAAGTCAAAGGATGAAACACAATAGTCCATGCAACAGGAACTCAAAAAAAAACTGGGGGTAGCTATTCTGTTTGCAGACCATGTGAACTTCAAACCAATAATGGTCCAAAGAGATAAAGTAGGTCAATACATACTAGTTAGGGGAAAACTGTAAAAGGAAGAGATAACAATCTTAAATATATATATATATATATATATATATATATATATATATGCACCAAATTTCAGAGCACCCAGCTACACAAAGCAAGTATTAACAGAAATGAAAAATCAAATAGACATTAACAGAATTATAACAGGGTACTTTAACACACCATTGACACAAAGGGATAGATCAACTAGACAGGAAATCAGCAAAGAAATAACAGAACTGAATCACACCTGTGAACAAATGGATTTGATAGATGTATACAGAATGTTCCTTCCAACAACATCATGATATACATTCTTCTCACCAGTACATGGGACATTCTATAAAATAGACCATATTCTAACCCACAGAACATATTTAAGTAAATGCAAAAGAATTGAAATTATCTCATGCATGTAATCAGATTATAGTGCCATAAAACTGGAAATTAATGACAAAAGTAACTGCCACAACCACACAAACACATGGAAATTAAATAATACACTCTTGACCATTCGGTGCGTTACAGAGGAAATTAAAGAAGAAATTAAACAATATCTACAAGCAAACAAAAATACAAATACAATTTACTGGAACCTGTAAGATGCAATGAAAGAGGTCTTCAGAGGAAAATTCATTGCACTGAGTTCCCACATGAGGAAAACCGAATGAACACAAATAAGCAAGCTGATATTACACCTGAAACATCTTGAAAAAGAAGAGCAAGCCAAGCCCAAAGCCAAAAGAAGGGAGGAAATTATAAAGATCAAAGCAGAAATTAATGCAATAGAGACTAAGAAAACAACTCAAAGAATCAATGAAACAAAAAGTTGGTTCTTTGAAAGAATAAATAAAATTGATAAGTCCCTAGCCAACCTAATTTAAAAAAGGAAAGGAAAGTCTCAACTTCATGCAATACAGAATGAAAAAGGAGAAATCACTACTGACCCTGTGGAAATACAGAAGATCATCAACAACTATTTCGAAAACCTCTACTCTCTTAGGTTCAGTAACACAGAAGAAATGGACAGGTTCCTAGAAACATATGAACCACCAAAGTTGGATCAAGAAGATGTAAAACTGCTGAATAACCCAATTTCTACGAATGAAATTGAAAATGTAATCAAGTCTCTACCAACAAAGAAGAGCCCAGGCCCAGATGGATTCACTGTGGGATCCTACAAGAAATACAAAGAAGACTTAATGCCAGCACTCCTCAAACTCTTCAATGAAATTGAAAGGGAAGCAATTCTCCCTAAGTCATTCCTTGAAGCAAATATCACTCTAGTACCAAAACCTGAGAAGGACCCAAGTAAAAAAGAGAACTGCAGGCCAATCTCCCTAATGAACATAGATGCAAAAATTCTCAATAAAATATTGGCAAACAGGATGCAGCAAATCATCAAGAAGATTATACACCATGACCAAGTGGGATTCTTCCCAGGCATTCAGGGATGGTTCAACATACGTAAATCAATAAATGTAATCCACCATATCAATAGGGCCAAAAGCACAAATCACATTATCATTTCTATAGATGCATAAAAAGCTTTTGGTAAGATCCAACACCCATTCATGATAGTAACCTTACAGAGAATTGCAATAGATGGTCTTCACCTCAATATGACAAAGGCCATCTACAACAAACCAACAGCCAGTGTCATATTAAATGGCAAAAAAATGAAAGCCTTTACCTTAAAACCAGGCACAAGATAAGGGTGTCAATTATCACTGCTCCTATTCATTATAGTACTGGAAATACTAGCCAGAGCAACTAGACAAGAGAGGGAAATAAAAGGAGTAAAGATAGGAAAAGAAGAAGTTAAATTATCATTACTTGCAGATGACATGATACTCTACATAGAAGACCCCCAAACCTCCATTGAAAGTCTTCTAGATATAATTAATTAATTCAGCAAAGCAGCTGGATACAAAGTCAATACTCAAAAATCAATAGTATTCTTACACAAACAACAAAATCACCGAGACAGAAATAAGAGAAGCCACAACCTTCACATTAGCATCCAAAAAAATGAAATACTTAGGAATTAATCTAATGAAAGTGTAAAAGAGTTGTACAGGGAAAATTATAATACTCTGAAAAAAGAAATCAAAGAGACTCTCAGAAAATGGGAAGACATCCCTTGTTCATGGATAGGAAGAACAAATATTGTAAAAATGGCCATTCTCCCAAAATTGTTATAGTCATTCAAAGCAATCCCAATGAAAATACCACTAGCATACCTCATAGATCTAGAGAAATCACTCCTAAAATTCATCTGGAACCAGAAGAGACCTAGAATAGCAAAGGCAATTCTAAGCACCAAAGCCAAGGCAGGTGGCATCAAAATCCCTGACATGAAGTTATACTACAAAACTACTGTAATAAAGTCAACATGGTATTGGAATAAAAACAGACCTGAAGATCAATAGAATGGATTAGAAGATACATCTACAAACACACTCAACCACCT
This sequence comes from Hydrochoerus hydrochaeris, assembly GCA_004027455.1. Classification (NCBI taxonomy): domain Eukaryota; kingdom Metazoa; phylum Chordata; class Mammalia; order Rodentia; family Hydrochaeridae; genus Hydrochoerus; species Hydrochoerus hydrochaeris. The sequence goes on along the minus strand of PVLA01002014.1, from coordinate 87,591 downwards.
TATCTTTGATAAAGGGTCCAAGCATGTTCACTGGAAGAATGATTGTCTCTTTAATAAATGGTGCTAGAAAAACTGGCTTTCCATATGCCAGAAACTAAAATTAGACCCATGCCTGTCTACATTTACTAAACTAAAATCCAAATGGATGAAAGATCTTAAATATTAAAACAGAAACACTAAATCTGTTGCAAGGCAAAGTAGGTAAAAATATTGAAGACATAGGGTTAGGTAGAGAATTCATGAACAAGAACCAAACTGCACAGGAAATACTTACCAGAATCAATAACTGGGATCATATCTTATTAAAAAGTTTCTGCAAGTCCAAAAAAAATCTCCAGCAGAGTGGAAAGAAAACTTACAAACTGGGAAAAAATCTTAGTGAACTGTCCCTCAGACAAAGGATTTCTGTGTAGAACTTATAAAGAATTAAAAAAAAAAATCAGACCCCCGAAATTCAAAAACCCAATCCAAAAATGGGCATCTGAGATGAACACACAGTTCTCAGATGAAGAAATATGAATGGCAAATAAATATATGAAAAAATGTTCATCATCATTGGTCATTAGAGAAATGCAAATTAAAACCACACTGAGATACCATCTCACTCCAGAAAGAATGGCCTGGGTCAACAAAACTACCAACAACAAATGCTGGAGAGGCTGTGGGGATAAAGGAACTCTTCTGCACTGTTGGTGGGAGTGTAGACTGGTGCCACCACTGTGGAGGTCAATCTGGAGATTCCTCAAAAAGCTGGGGTTGGAGGTCCCATTTGACCCTGGTATTCCACTCTTACGCATATTCCCAGAAGATCTGAAAACATCTTATCACAGTGATATATGCCCACCCATGTTTATAAGAGCACAATTTGCAATAGCCAGATCTTGGAAACAACCTAAGTGCCCATCAACCAAGTAATGGATAAAAAAATTATGGTACTTTTATACAATGGAGTACTACTCAGCTATAAAGAATGATCACATTGAGATATTTATAAATAAATGGATGCATCTTGAATCTGTACTCATAAGTGAAATAAATCAGACTCACATGCATAACTACTGTATAGTCTCCCTAGTGTAATAAATGGTAAGGGTACAGAAGATTTTATGGAAATCATGGTTCACCATTATACTGCTTTGATGTCTTATGTCTTCATTCATTGGTTTGAATGGTTTTATTCTGTTTTGTTTGATCTTAGTATATGTGATCATATGAATAGTTACTTTGAAGACAAGACTGTATGGTAGCCAGTGTTGAGTTAATGTCATCTTGCTCTGAAGTCCTGCCTTGCTTTTGTTTTTCTATTCCCATTAGTTCTATCACATTGTGTGTTATTAGATTTTAATATGTATTATAGTAAAAACAAAATTTTTATGGAAAATGAGATAATATAGCAGCCATTGTTAATCTTTGGTTATATGGTTCAGAATGTCTTGGAATACTTCTATTCTCTTGAGTTGTTTATTCTACTTTGTTATGTTTGACATTATTGTGTGTAAAGCTAAGCTCAACTATTTCAAAGAAAGAGACATTATGATAGCTACTGTTAATATCCAATTGTCTTGTTGTGAAGTGCTGTAGTGCTTACATTGTTCTGTTCTGATCTGCTTAGATCTGTCCTCTTTTGTTTTATTCTCTTAAAAAAACAACAAAACAGATCAGTAAGGTACAGAGCAACCTGAAACATGATATAACTAAACAGAAAAGCAAAAGGAGGAAAATGAGGTGCTCTAAAGGATATAACTGCAAGTATATTTAAGGGTGTAGGAATGATAATTATGTTGCTAAGTTTTTGTTGGATCAGGGAATGGAGCTGTTTGTAGCCTCACTGAATGTCCACATTGTATGCTCTAATTGTGTAACTTGAGCAACGATATCCAAGAAGACAATATGTAATATATCAACTAGTGATTTCTTACTGTTTTTTTTGAAATTCTGTATTGTTTCTACCCTTTTTTCTGTTTTGCTTTTCCCCCCTCTTTAAATAAAATTTAAAAACAGAAGTTTAAAAAACAAGTTTCTGATTTCAAGCTAACTTGTCACAAATTTAAAACTACCCAATGACTACAAGCTTTTAACCTTCCAAGTTATGGCTTCTAGGTAAAAATTAGTTATTTTTTTCATGTTGTAATTAAAAATTTAAATTTCAGTAGTATGCCAAAGCACTAGGGTGTTCAGCTAGGTATCTCCTTCTCATTGCTTGATGATCATCTGCCACCTCATTGCATTCGTTCAGTACTTCCAGATACTTCTATCCATTGAAAAGGCAATATCCATAAATTTATTTTACTTTAGAACTCATTTGCGAATGTTAGAAGAGTCACTTCTTACATTCAGCATAAGAATATTCCCCCCAAAATGGGCAACTTTTACAAATTGAGCTACTCGGGCCTCAAACTCACGGTGATCCTCCTGCCTCAGCCTCCCAAGTGCTAGGATTACAGGTGTACACCACTATGTTCAGCCTGATTTTTTTTATAATGAAGCATTTCTTTCTTTGAAACTGTAGACTCAGTCTTGCCAACATCTTCATTTTTGTCCATTATAAAATTGTATATTGTCCTTTTTTGCTATAGTTTCCCAGCCTGCTATAATTTTGTTATTTTACTTTATACTAGAATTTTACATATTTGTAACGTGCAAAATGATATTGTGAAATATGTATGCATTGTGGAATCATCTTGTTGTAAACTTAAAAGTGTTTCATTCTCTGAAGAATAGATCAGAGGAACAATGGCCTATTTGTTGTTGCTTGTGAGCATCAAGGGTATATTAGGAAGAACTCATTAGCTGGCATTCTTCTCAGCCAGAAGCCCAGCTATCCTCTGAACTGTGGGTGCTAGCCTGTTAGTTCTCCAGTATATCCTTAAGCATTTGGGACAATTAAGTCTCCTGTTGTGTCTTCCTGGTCTCCTTTACAAAGATAACTAAATATCAAGCTTGAAAGTTAAATCAGTCAAGCAGCAGCCATTCACTGAATAATAGACTACTGAAGCACAATTCTTAATCTTCAAAGAGATGAAACAATCTAATTGGTAAAGTTCTATGTTGCTCTTAATACAGATACTCTCTCCTTTTCTCAAAAAATAAAACAAAAATAAATCCAAGATATTTCAGTAAGTAGGGCTTTTTCATTTTTTATTTAAAGAGAAAAAACAGAAAAAGGATAGAAATATTGCAGAATTTCAAAAAAAAATTAAACAGTAAGAAATCACTAGTTGATAAATTACATACTGTTCTTTTAGAAATAGTTGTTCAAGTTACAAATTCATAGCACACAAAGTGGACACTTAAGCAGTGAGACTGCAAACAGATCTGTTTAACAGTCCAACAAGAACTTAGAAGTATGATTATCAATCCTACACACTTAAAAATACATGCAGTCATATCTTTTATAGCACAGTTATATCTTTTTTAAAATATTATTATGGAGAGTAAAATATTATTGTGGAAAGGATCATTATACAGTCTAATACTCTCATCCTATGAGTGGGAAAGCAGAAATGTTTATGATAATTTTTCTAAATAAAGTAAAAGCTGGTGATTATATAAGTGAATTTATGTACTGTAGTTTCCTATTTGTTTTTAATCTAACTTAGCCCAAATTTTATCTGTTTCATATGGTGAAAAAATATACTTTGCAACATATCAAAAACTTTTTGCTTTTTATTCTAAATAATTCAGCTCTATTTTCCATATATATTTCAGCACATGAATATATGTGGCATTTTAGCACAGAGATTTGTAACCTTATACAACCTGATTAGTGGCTCAGTTCATGTTCATGTTCTTGTTCCAGGGCTTTGACCAACTTCGACTTGAAGGATTGCTTTGCGATGTGACCCTGATGCCAGGTGATACAGATGATGCCTTCCCAGTGCATAGAGTCATGATGGCATCTGCTAGTGATTACTTCAAAGCTATGTTCACAGGTAGCTTACCTTCTAAAATGTTCCATCCATAATAAAACAACATGAACCATCAATGTGTAAAGCTTTTATTTCTAAATTGAAATTCAGTTAATTTGGGCCCTGTTTATAAGAAGAAATCCTTCCAAAAGTAGTATTCATCAGTGTGTGTGCTTGTGCACTGTGTTGTTCTTTTATGGGAAACTGATGCTTTTTCTTATCATCCATCTTTATTTCACAGCTTTTCCCTTCTCATGTCTGAATGGACCATCTGAACCCAGTGCCCTGCTAATCCAGTCTTTAATCTATGAAACATAGATAGTGCCAGGAGAACATTTTGGAAGCCATTGTGTTATATATGTCCTCCATTAGTATAAGAGAAGATCTTCTTTAATTACTCTATTTTAACTGTGAAACATATAAAAGCCTGACTCTGGGGAGTGTTTTTTCTTGAATTTAATTTGCAATAGAAGTGAGTTTGACCTTAATTATCTACCTTCCTTTAATTGAATGTCTTTTTATTTAAGGTGGAATGAAAGAACAAGATTTGATGTGTATTAAGCTTCATGGTGTGAGCAAAGTTGGTCTAAGGAAAATTATTGATTTCATTTATACTGCAAAGCTTTCTCTTAATATGGACAACCTTCAAGACACGCTTGAAGCTGCCAGCTTTCTACAGATTCTGCCGGTTTTGGACTTCTGTAAAGTGTTTCTTATATCAGGGGTAAGATAGTTTTAGATCTTTTTCCTGTGATAGACTCCCATGTAGCCTGTTTAAAGTTGCAATTATGAAAGCTTTTGCATAGCCCTGTGAAACTTTCCATTAGAGAGAAGTGTTACATAGTATGTAGTCTGGAAGCAAGTTAAGATTAAAACAAGTGCGTTTAAAAAATCATTTAACAAAAACTTGTCATATAGTCAAACAATAGGGCAAACTAATATTGTTTGATAAAAATATACTTTATACTTTTTGATAGTATATATTATTTAACTGGTTTTATAAAGCATACTCCTTGAATGGAATTGTACAGGAGAATAGAGTTTCTAGAAGTCTGTTAAATTAGGATTTGTAATCTTTTTCTTGGGAACTAGAACTTAATAACTGTGCAAGTCTGTAATGATATAAGTCTTGATTCCTTAGAAACAGAGTATTCATTGAATAATGGTTAGCCTTTTTTAATGACCAATAAGTGAAATACTTAGCATTCACTCAGTTCCTAAAGATAGTTTTTTATTTTGGTTCAGACCTGTAAGTCTTATTTTGGATAACTAAATGCCTTCATTGGAAGAAAAATTGCCAATATTTCCAGAAACTAAGAGCTTGCTTTTGTGATTAAAATTTATATTGAAAAAGTTTTTGTAGATTTTTCTTATTCATTATGTTGTTGAATAACACTCTTATTTATAATTGAGTTTAACTAATATAAATTTAATATTGGTAAGTGTTTTGGTTACTTTTTTCTCATTGCTGAGACAAAATACCTGACTACCAAAGTTAAGGAAGGAAAGGATTATTTAGCTCACAGCTTGTGGAGGTTGCAGTCCATAATCAGCTGGCTCCAAGACAGAGTCAGACATGGCAGAAGGCAACAGTTAATGCTGTCATAAAACAGCACAAGCAACAAGAGCAAAAGAGAAGGAGCACAGAGAGAAAACTCTTTCTGTCCCTTATATTGTATGTAGGACACACTCACTTGGATGTAGCACTCATATCCATAATCCCAGCATTGGACCATGAGTCACTCACAAACTCTAGAAGCCTGCTTCCATGACTGCATGAGGCCTTAGGGGGCCATCTGGAATCAAACCATAACAGTAACTGCTGTTAGGGCTCTCTTTAAAAAGGCACATTTTTTTGAGAATAGAACCTTCTTAAAATACCATTTCCAAAGAACATGTGATTATTTTATTAAGAGAACAGTCCTTGTCCATCAACAGATTAATGGATAAAGAAAATGTGGAATAGGTATATATGGTGAAATATTATTTGGACTTATAAAAAGAATGAATTCTTGGCATTTTCAGTAATATGGCTGAGTCTGGAGGGCATTACACTAGTGAAATAAGCCCAACACAGAAAGACTAATAAAACCTGTTCTGTCTCATGTGTGGAAGCTAGAAAGATTTATATCATATGAGAGTACAATAGTGGTTACCAGAGGCCACAAAAGTTAAGGGTAAGGGAGATACAGGGACTTGTTGGTTAATGGTATGAAAATGCAGCTGTTGAGCCAGGCGTGGTGGCACAAGACTGTAATCCCAGCACTCAGGAGGCTGAGGCAGGAGGATCATTGCGAGTTCTAGACCAGCCTGGGCTACAAAGTGAGCTCAAGGCCAGCCTGAACTGCACAGCAAGACCCTGTCTCAAAAAGACAAAAAAAAAAAAAGAAAGAAAAGAAAATGCAGCTGTCAAAGGAAAAAATTCTGGTGTTTTATAGCACAGTAGAGTTGCCATAATTAGCATTATATATTCCGGTTCATTGTATATTTGCAAATAACTAGGGAAGATTTGGAGTATTCTTGCCATGAAGAAATGATAAGTGATTGAGGTGCTGGTTTCCCTTTTAAAGTATGCAAAATCATTGTCTCATAATTGTAAAAGTTTAAACTAATTGCCTTTTTAAGCATTATATGGCATCACTGTGTTATGTTGTTATGTGTTGCATTGTTGGCTTGTATTGTCTTTACATAAATGATTGTCTCAAGTCAAGTTTGGTAATCTCCCATGCTGCTTGCCACTATTACTGAATTTTTGTACTAATTTAATTTTGATTCTGCCATTCAAAACCCATTCCCTCAAACACCATAAATTTATGCCACTGACATCATATAACAACTTCAAGTAAACATGAAGTATATTGAATGTATTTTTCAAAATGATTCAAATTCAGTAATTAATCTGATAATGGCACTTCAAGTTTATATTTATGGACTCTTTAACATTGCTTTACACTGATCCTATGAACACACTGGCATCCTGTGACAAACTAGGAAGAATGCCATGATTTGTTTGAAAATTATTATTAATAAGAAACATTGTTGCACTGTTGATGTTCTCTTGTATAGAACTTTAATACTTATAACTTCAGATTTTGGTCATGATCATTTCTTTTACCTGGAAAAAAGCAACAAACAGGATGAAAATAATTTTGTTCTGGATAACTAGTTTTTTGTTTTTTAAATGAGCTCCCACCTATTCAGTGCTTTTAGCAAATTTTTACTAATTAGAATGTTGATTCCTTTACCTATTTGAAATGTTTCTTACAACCGTCTGCTTTAACCCTTTGGAAAGTTTCTTATGTGTATAAACATTTAATATTATCTTAATTTTTTTTATTCTTAGTGTTACAGACAGCTAAGTTAGGTATAAATTAATAGGCAGTCAGGGATGAGTCCTCCTGAGAATTAGTACAAAAGATGAAAACTCATCAGAACTGTGGTGGGAGGCACATCTGAAAAAGGCCGGGCCTCAAAATAGAAATGCAGTAGCCAGGCCTACATGCCTCCCTAAGAGATAAACAGAAACTGGAGATTATACTGTAATTAGTGCCAGTAAGTCCAGATAGGCATCAGTGGGTAAGCAGAACATCTAAACACATCCGCCCATCACTTCCTGTCCCTTTCCAAGAAGGCTTCTTATCTTGCTATGTTCGAAGTTATAGATTAGGAAAGTTAGTGGTGTTGTGTGCCTCATTTCCCTATTGGGTCAATAATAGCTAAGTAGCTATACTTGGAATCCTATTGGTTGTACAGTAGTTTGACCCATGTTGTATCTACCTTGTGGTTTTGCTCTATAAAATGTTCTTGGGGAAACAGCTTCTGTGGTGACCCCTTTCAGGACTCCTCCTCTCTCTCAAGATCTTTCACTTAATAAAGCTTTCTACTCTTAACTTTCTTCATTCCTTGAAATATATTCTTCAACATTAGAGGGAAATAAACTCTGCATATCTGACATCTAGTAAGTTGGGGCATACTTTTTCCTCATTGCACTAGTTTCCTCTACAGACATCCTAAATCTCATTTCTAATAAGCAAGAGGCTTCTCTTTGGTAAAGCTTATCTGTGATATAGTTTATTGTAATCTTTCTTGGTTTTAGGATTTTCTTGCCTATAACATCAGTCTACTTTATTTATCCTACATCCTATTTGCTAAAGATATGGCTCTGTCCTTTTGACAAAATTACATAGATTGTTAGTTCCAGGAACATATAAAATCCAAGTTTTCCTTTATCCTTCCTTCATGTATTGTTTTTTGCAGTAAACTACTTTCAGCTCTACTCTATTTATTTTCCTTTTCCTTCTTAGTAATCAAGAGAAAAAAAAATACCAGACCTGAGTGCCTTTTTTAAAAGAATTGAAAGTTTCAAGGTACTATAAATAATTTACAAAGATATTTATAGTTCCCCCAAAGCTATGTTATTATGAATAATAATTTCATGTTTTAATAATTGTATGCTGAAATCAAATGTTTTCGAGGAAATAGGTTTTATGTTTTAGTGACATTATAACTTACATAACCAAAACATTACTCAAGTTAGAAAACTTTTACAAAGATTACTTTTTAATACAGTTCCTTTTTTGTCCCACTTGTAGTCATTTGTAACGAGGAAGAACAGCAGTGACAGATAAAATGTGAATTGACAAATAACCCAAAAAGCATTTATGTGTTAGCTTTGAATGGCAAGTCTAAATATGATAGGAATGCTGCTCTGGTCTTGGAGGGGTACAAGCACCAATTTTCTATTATCAAACATCAGGACCAATCCATCTACCTAATTTTATCATCCATTGAGTCATCCATTGCAGTAAATTTTTTTTCCCCAGGTGGTAACTAGTATTATGGATTATAAAATCTGACATTTTTGTTCTTTTCATGTTATTTTCTTTGTAGCCATAGAAAAAAGGGCTATAGAATGAATACTAAAGGATGACAGTTAAAAGTATAAAGCAGAGTAGGTAAACATTTCTGTAAAACTAAAAACACTTTCATATATCATAGAAAAATTAAAAACCTTTTTACTCATATACATTTAAAAATTAAATAACCTTTTGTCTATGACATTGTATAAGTGCAACGTTAAATAATATGCAGTCACTTTTCAATTTACAAACAAATTGGTGTTAAAGGTTTTATTTGTATGTAATTTGAAAGTAAATTTATTCATTTATCTATCTATTATTTGAGACAGAATCTCGTTGTGTAATTTAGGCTGGCCTCAAACTTGTGGCGATCCTCCTTCCTCAGATTCCCAAGTTCTGGGATTATAGGCATATACCACTGCACATGGCAGCAATTTGAAAATTTAAGCATCTATTTTTTGGTATATAGAATTATTACTATGGAGGATAGTAGGGCAGCCCACAGAATAAGCCTAATTTTACCCTTCAATGCATAGTGTTCCATTTTTAAAATACCCATAACAGTGGAATATAATGAAATACTTTCACTTCAAATTCTTATTGCTTGAATTTTTCAGGTAACATATATAAATTTAATGTAAAATTCAAAAATATTCAGTTTTAGCAAAAGTAGGGGTAACGCTATGTTTCTGAAACAAGATGTTTGTAACTGAGCTGGAAATATTGTAATTTAAATATAAAAATATACAGAGTAAGCAAAATAGAGTAAATAAGGGGAAGCATTTTCTTTACATAAAATCTAATTTAGTCAGAGAATAAAGATGGTATAGGGATTTAGAATCACTGATAATCCGAATTTAAAATATTTTAAGCTTTATTTCTACCTTTTGTATAAATATATCACTGCTTCAGCTTGTGTGTTTATTGTCAGTAAAAAGGATGGGAAGCTCAAATTTATATGGTAGAAATTTTATTGATATGACTAGAGGTAATAAAGAATTAGAACCAAAGGTAGCAAAAATACAAACTATTCCAATTTTATAGTAGTTGGTATTATTTACTTCTTGGAGAAATTGAAATACTATGCAAGAAAAATTCACAAGATAAGAAAAAAGATGAAACAGAAAATAAAGGAATTACACCCGTGGAAACGGGCAAAGGGACAGTAAGGTTCTTTTGAGGAAAAATGAAAAGATTCAGAAGTCATTTGAAAAGATAATTTCTTTTGTTTTGAGAACATCTTCATGACCTCTTGGTTTATAGACATAGCATTCTTCATTTAAACTAAATTGGATTTATCCTTAAAAATAAGTAATCGTCTTTTGAGATTATTTTCACTCTTGGAACGATTTAATGTAAATTAGATGAAATGGTGGTGCTTACGTAATTGGAGTTGGCATGGTGGCTCATGCCTGTAATCCCAGCACTTGGGAGGCTGAAGCAGGAAGATCATTGCGAGTTCGAGACCAGCCTGGGGTACAAAATGAGCTCCAGGTCAGCCTGAACTGCATAGCAAGACCCTGTCTCAAAAAGACAAAAAAATAAAATAAAATGACTTTGTCTTCAAGTCCACCCTTTTTAGAAGTTTGGTCAGGTCTTTAGATGAAATTATGTGAGTTAAAATGAAATTAGAGTCCTTTCTATTGTTACAGCAGAGAGAGAAATACAAGGAACCACTCACAGAACCAGAGAGTGGGTACAAGCAAGCTTTATTAACTGGCAGACAGAGTCCAGCAAATTACTGGGACCAACCGATGACCATGAGGGGCAACTGAGTTAGGTTTATGAACAGTTTTAGTTCCAGGCAGAAACAGACAAGGATATATTGTCTTGGAATCTAGCTGACACAGACGGTACTTCCTGTCAGGGGTGGAGGGCAGGGTGTAACCAGTCATCTTACAACAGCTCAGGGTGAAGCAAAGGTGAGATTTTGCAGTTTGGCCTGTGAGGCTATTTTTGCAAGAAACAATTGTGAGAACATGATCTTACATCTTTTTATACCTCAGATACATCGGATGAGACCTAAAATGCCGATAGTCTGGCTCATTCATGTATCACTATTTAGAATTTAAAAAAAATAATTTCTAAACATCATATTTTGTGTTTTCAAAATGTATTATATTCTATTATATATGTATATGACTTTTATTATGTCATAACATGTAACCATTTGTTTATGATACTTAGCATAAACATTTAGACCTTGACTAGAAGTCACACTTTTAAGAATTATGACTATCCAGGCATGGTGGAGCACACCCATAATCCCAGAATTTGAGAGACTGAGACAAGATGATTTCTGTGAGTTCAAGGCCAGCCTGGACTACATAGTGAGTTCAGTGTGACCTGAACTACATAGCAAGACCCTGTATCAAAAAAAAAAAATCATGACTGATTTTGAAAGTATTCACACTAAAGAAATGATAAATGTCTGAGAAAATACAAAGTAAACATCATGCAATGTAGATTTGTATTGATTTGCATAACATGGTACCCTGTTAATATGGACATTTTATCAATTTAAAAAATGACTGAGAAGTGACTATAAATGAACCAGAATAGAAGAAACTTGTATTTTACCCCGCAAGTATTTACCATTTTCCATCATTTTTGGTCTGCTTTCATTGTTAAATATGATTTTACATTTTGTTTCTTTAATGCTTTTATTCTGTCATTAATTTTTCCTTTGATTACATGTACTTGTTGAAAATTCGTTTCCTATTACATATTTGTTTCCTATTACATATCTTATTTTAAGATTAAGAGGTTCTAGTAATTTGCTGTCTTAATCAACAGATACTACATTTTTAGTTCCATCTGTCATTAAATATTTAATTTCTATTGTCAGAATTCATGGGCTTTAATCTTTGCTATATGCTCACAATGTTGTAGCTGTTGTACAAAAGCTATAGAAATACCTAGTCCTTTTATTCTGTCATTAATTTTTCCTTTGATTACATGTACTTGTTGAAAATTCGTTTCCTATTACATATTCATTTCCTATTACATATCTTATTTTAAGATTAAGAGGTTCTAGTAATTTGCTGTATTAATCAACAGATACTACATTTTTAGTTCCATCTGTCATTAAATATTTAATTTCTATTATCAGAATTCATGGGCTTTAATCTTTGCTATATGCTCACAATGTTGTAGCTGTTGTATAAAAGCTATAGAAATACCTAGTCCTTCTAGCAAGAAGATGATAATTCAGAAGATTATAAAACATTATTCTCTGGCAATTTTTAAGAAAAGGGCAAGTAGCTATTATTATTTACTAGGTGATCTGTCAGAGACTTTTAGTTTTGCGCATCTGTATATAAGGCTCTACTGATAAATATATTTCCCAAATGCCCTTAAATAAAAGATTTCTTTCTCCTGTTATTTTAATAATGGTTTCTCATGGGTGGAAGTAGAAGTTAAAAAAGAAGGCATTAAACACCTCAGTCCCATTTCTGAACTGTTTGGTTTGGTGATCTTTAAGCTTGGTCTTTCATAAGTGCAATAAATTTAGATTTAAATTTGATGACTAACAACTGTTGTTCCTGTTTTGCCCATGTGAAGAACCTATTCTTTGCTGTTTTTAGTAGTGATCATATCAATAATTATGGGAATCTGCATACTCAGAAATTATATTTGTGTTAATTTTTATTTATCCATACTAATACCTTCTTTCTGGGGAAGGACGTTTTCTTACTTGATTTGGGAAAGTATGTCAGTTATCCCAAATATGAATTCATTCTACCCAAAGTTATTTGGGCAATTAAATATTAACTGTGACTGCATTTATACAGCTTATGATTTTATGAGCTATCAACCTCTCTCTTAAAATTAAATTTAAATGGACTTTTATCCATATTATCAAGTTAAGGCATTGATACAGTGTTAAATTGTATATTTCTAGATACCCATAATTTGTTTTCCTAGTTCTTTTGTGTTACAGTTATGTTTTAGGTATTTTTAAATATATAACTACTAACTGTATTAAGCAAGTAGACATTTTGATGATTTTTATAAAGTAAATCAACTTATTAAATGAGTATAATTCTTGTTGAATAATAAATCTATAAAAACAGCTATGTACCTGCTAATCTCAGAGCCTTCTGTGCTGTAATGTATTAACTGGGCTGTTATTTTATGCACAGGAGTACTGTTTTTAGCTTCATTCAGCTGTTAAATGAAATGTCAATAGAAGGATTAGCCAGTTTTGTCTTAAGCATCGAACATGTCTGTTAACAGTACTTATGAGATTAACAATACATTGAAGAGTTTCGTGTGGCATACTACACATACTCCCTGAGGGCCAGGGCCATAATTTAAAAGCATAGTGCCTACCTGGCAAGCATGAGATCATGAGTTCGGTTCCTGGTACAAAGGAGAAAAAAACTGAAACACACTCCCTAACAAAGTTCACACACACTCTCTCTCTCTCTCTCTCTCTCTCTCTCTCTCTCTCTCTCACACACACACACACACACACACACACTTAAGCCCTTTGCCAATGATTTTTCACTACGTTTGTATACATATACACTGACATTTGTATTGTGAGTTTGTTTTAGTGATTTTTTCTTTGGATTATATTTATCAATACATTTTCCTTTTTTTTTTCACCAGTCATTGAAAAGAGGTTCTATTGTAGAAGGACTTCTATCATTTCCTCCTTTGCCTATTTTGTGCTATGCAGTTTATTTTAGTCTGTTCTAGAAACAATTTTGGGCTCATATGACTATAAATAGAACTAGAGTACACTAAGAGGAAGAAAGTGGATAAGGAACGCTACATTGCCCAGATGAAAGCATTGCCTACCACAAACTCATCTGCATGCATGACTTGATGAAGTTACACTTTTTCTATCCTCAAGAAAGCCATTCCCTTGCTTATATTTCCAGATAAATATCATAGAAAATAACTACTCTGCAAGTAATTGTCCTATTAATTTCTGAACAATATGAACAATAACATTTCTGAACAATTCCAAACATTATAAACAATAACATTTGATGGAACACTATAAATGATAGTAATTGGTGATGACTATTTACATGAAAGGGAAATACAGGCATTAGATATTAGAACTTTCCTATTCATGGATCTGCTGTGTGGTACATTTAATTATCATCACTGAAAAGTAGGTTGATGTGAATCATAACATAATAACCTTTTATTTGTATGTGTGTGGGGTGTGTTTTTTTATTAGAGAGAGAAAACTAATTATTTTGGACATAGTCAAAGTTGTAACTGCTTTTTTAATTTCTAACCCGACTTACTGAGTTAGGTGAAAGTGTTTGCATATTCTTTTAAGATTATTGATACATATGAATAAAAATATTTCTATCTCAGTGAACATTAAAAAGCATAATTCAGTCTTGCTCTAGAGTGGGTATTTGTGTGAATGAGATGCATGTGTCAAGAAAGTAATCATGTTCTACTTTTTAATTTACCTAATAGGTCACTTTAGACAATTGTGTCGAAGTTGGGCGGATTGCAAACACTTACAATCTGACAGAAGTGGATAAATATGTCAATAGTTATGTCTTAAAGAATTTCCCTGCATTGCTGAGCACTGGGGAGTTTTTGAAACTCCCTTTTGAGCGTCTTGCCTTTGTGCTTTCCAGTAATAGCCTTAAACACTGCACTGAACTTGAGCTTTTTAAGGCTACCTGTCGCTGGCTTCGCCTGGAAGAGCCTCGGATGGACTTTGCTGCAAAACTAATGAAGAACATCCGATTTCCGCTGATGACACCACAGGAGCTCATTAATTATGTGCAAACAGTAGATTTCATGAGAACTGATAATACTTGTGTGAATTTGCTTTTGGAAGCCAGCAATTACCAAATGATGCCATATATGCAGCCAGTTATGCAGTCAGACAGGACTGCCATTAGGTCAGACACCACTCACTTGGTTACACTAGGAGGAGTGCTGAGACAGCAACTGGTTGTCAGTAAGGAATTGCGCATGTATGATGAAAAGGCCCATGAGTGGCGATCCCTAGCTCCCATGGATGCCCCAAGGTACCAACATGGCATCGCTGTCATTGGAAACTTCCTCTACGTTGTTGGTGGACAGAGTAATTACGACACAAAAGGAAAAACAGCAGTCGATACAGTGTTCAGGTTTGATCCTCGATATAATAAATGGATGCAAGTTGCATCTTTAAATGAAAAGCGCACCTTCTTCCACCTAAGTGCCCTCAAAGGATATCTGTATGCAGTTGGTGGACGAAATGCAGCTGGGGAACTGCGTAAGTGTGTGTGTTCATATTATGCAAAAAGATTATTGTCTTTCTTTACCCGGGACTTCTTTTCATATCATAAGTGATCAGTTCTATGAAATTACAGACAAAAAGTTAGCTAGGGTCTTATTTTATGACTATTTTTCTTAAAAAATAACAGAGACCATCTGCATGCTTTATCTTAATAGATACCGTTGGTCGGGGTATGTCTTACTTTTCTCTCATTGCAGAGACAAAATATCTGACACCCAAATTAAGGAAGGGCAGATTTATTTAGCTCACAGTTTATAGAGGTTTCAGTCCCTAATCAGCTGGCTCCAAGGCAGGGTGGCATGGCACAGGGGCAACATTTCATGGAGGTGGAAGACACCTAAAGCAACAGGAGCATAAAGGTGGGAAAGCCTCTTTTCCTCCGTTGTATTGTATGCAGGCTCTCCGCCCTAGGGTGGGTCCTTTACACCCACACCATCTCTGTGCCCTCCTCTTGCACAGGCTCAGGATATTTACAAAATGAGGACCCTGGCCCCCTGCTGAGTCACTTATCTAAACTGTTAAACTTCTCAAATTGACACAATGTATCAAACATTACAGGGTACTTATAAATTTAATTATATGTGGTAGAATGTCTTATTTGTGCAATATAGAATGTTTTCAATATGAAAATTCAATTAGAAGCTATATTTAACTTAAATTCTAATAGAATCTTGGAAAAAAATTTGTCATGTTTACTCATTTTCCAGTTTTAAAAGTCCACTTGATATTTTACTGAGCTGGTTGAAAATCTTTCTTTACAGAAGACGGTCTCTTGTGTCTTCGTTTTCATCACTTGATATCTGTTAGAGGCCGCATAGTTAAGATAATATTCTTTGTAGATTAAATGTTCAAAGTTCAAGATTATTCAAAGTTTATTGTCAGTATTCTCTGTAACTATTAGTTTCAAAAATCATTCTCTTGTTGAAATATCAGGCAGATTTCTTCATTGTAAACCAATCTGGTAAGCCATTTAAGGGTCACTTTTTTTCTTTCTAATATAAGGTTGGTCAAGAGTGTATTTTAATATAGAAATACTGTGTTTTTTATTTTGGAAGTGAAAAAAATAAGAGAATCATGCCTTCTTTGAACAGTTCTTTAAAAATCCCAACTATTTGTTTTTATTTAGGCTTGAAAAATAAATCCCCAAAGCTTAACCTAAGGATAATGACTTTTTTAAAAAAATATTTCTCCTATAGATGATATGAGCCCATTTTTATTTTATTTCTTAATCTGCATTTTCCACAAATGTATATCTAATTATAGTATGGATAACAATACTCTGTGCCAATGTGCAACTCTCATTCCCACTGCAGTCTAATTTTTGTTCCTTCCCATTTATAATGATAAAATATGTATAAATAATTAAGCTTTTTTAGAAATGATTGCTTTCCTTAAAATCAGGACGCCCATCAAGTACATTCTGGTTCAAATCTTTTGTTACAATATACTGAAAGATTAAAAATTATGATTGGATTATTAAACATGCCCAAATTGAGTATCTTGATTCCAGAAGAGCCTTTAGGTCAAAGAGTCATTACATAAAAACAAGAAACAAGAGGCTTCATGTTTTCTCCCATTGAATTCCTTATATATAATTCTCAAGTAGAAAAGAAGCAGTCTCTATCATCTTGTCATATTCTATATTGTTTAGGTATCCAAATATGATGTACCCTTCCCCGATTATCTCTCTTCCCACTGAACAATATCAATGGTCATTCTAAATTATATCCATTAATGATCATCTCTTTGTATATATAAATAAGAAAAGAATTTTTATCGCTTTACCTTTCCAGTTTTTCTTGCACCATTGTTTTTGCAGAATCACAGATTTTGGTTGTAAAACAACTCTTGCTTGTGTTTCTGAATGTTCTAGACAAAGGCTGAGTTTTTAACTTTTCTCCTACCTACATACATTGTTTTTAAGGAATGCCCCCATCACAGATATCCATTATAATAAATGGATATTCCCATATTAAATGATTTTGTTGGCACATTTATATGCCTGAGGAAATAGACAAGGGGTAGGAGAGGATGGCAGCAAAGATTGATGAGAAAATCATTTAAAAATTTAATAGGTTCACTATCACCAGTACATCATGTATTCTTCATATATATCATAACTACCTCATATGTAATTACAAAAACCCATAGCAATATTTGTGAGACATTTTACATCATTTTAATGTATTTAGCCTTTTAAAATAATTTCATGGAATGTATGGTCCTAAAGAAAAGCTAAATCTACTAGAACATAAAAAAAAGAAAAAAATGCCAATGTGCCTGTGTGCCTAGCTAATTGCTGAAGTATAACTCCTCAGAAATGCTGCTTTGCTGACACTGATTACAATGAGAAATTAGAGGAGGTTTACAGGAGCTGTCACTTAAGTAAACTAGGATCTGGTTATTTCTATTGTCTTTCAAAATTATATCATATAAGAAATTGATTTTCCTTTGCAATTTTCAGTACTGAAGAATATAGCAGCTTGCATATCTTTTACTTTAGTTAAGTATTAGTTAAGCTTTCAAGTAATGAAATAATTTATAAAAAGATTAAATTTTATACAATAAAATTACTAAAATTTATTAAACTTTTCTATATCCCTTAACGGATTTTAGACACTAACCAGTGGCCTAGGATTCTACAGCCCATTCTTCCCTTGTGGGAGCCATTATTGTCACATTGTTTTTTTTAGGCCATGTCTTAAAGAACAGAAAAGTACCACAGCATCACTTGTGATTGATTTCAGACTCCAGTGGAATCATAGGAGAAAATAAGAACTCCTAATATATATAAAATAATAATCCTAAGTCTAAGCAATACAATGGAGAGATTCTTTAGTTTACACATAAACCCCTTTGATACTAAAATTGATTCTCTAGATTAAGAGCCAGAAAACTTCTATAAAGGGTCAGAAAGTGTGTATTTTCAGTTATATGAATACCTTAATCTATATTACAGCTAATCAGCTCAACCACTGTAGTGCAGAAGCACCTGTAGACAATTCATAACATATGGTGAGAGTACGTTCCATTAAATCTTTATTTGTAACCCCTGCAATTTGGTATATGATTTTGTATAATATCATGGCATCAAATAGTACTTGACCTCTTTTCCAACCCTTTAAAAATATAAAGCCATCCATATAGTCATTGCATATGCCATGCAAAAACAGGCAGTGGGCTGGATTTGGGCCACAGGCTAAAGTTTGCTGACCCCTACTCTAGTTTTTCTCAGTTGTCTCCTTAGCATTCCCAAGTATTATAGATTAAGATGAAGTTACCAATAAAGATTAAAGAAACAGAAAATATCAGTGAGGCTGGGCATGGTGGTTTAGGGTTGATGAACTGTTACTACATAGTTACCATGTCATTGGTGGTTAATGTCCATCTTGCTCTTAGAGAAAGTGTAGATTGATTTGTATAACTCATTAGGAAAAAGATGCAATTAACACATTGATAGAGGAACAGTTCTCTTTCTACATAGGAAAACTTGATAATCATAAAGAATTATTAGCTAATCAACTCCACTATAAAATAGTAAGAGAAAACTTAGGGAATTCACTTCAGGACAGTTTCAATTAAACATAGAAAAAGATTTTATGATACATCAAGTTCAAAATTCTAGACAGAGTTCTGCTTTAAGAAAAGTGTACAACTATAGTGAAATCTGTCTTTGCCTTCAAATAGATAGTGAAGACGATCTCTGGATTTCTTTTAATACTTTTTCTGTTATGATACATTACTATATTACTTTACTATATATTTCCCTTAATTAATTTGTTAATACCATATACAAATCAATGTACAGTTACCTGTTAAATCCAGACAGAGTGAAAGATAATAATGTATATTAATCAGATTTTCTTGTGTGGTCAAATTCATACTAAAGGTAAATGGAAATGAACATCTGAAAAGACACCTCACCACAAAGAAATAATAAGTGCTTGATATGGCAGATACCCTAATGTTTACCTGTTAATTTGAATTTTGTTTTGAGGTTGGTGCAGAGGTTCCCTGAGTATTGTCATGGTTTTGTTGTTTTAAAAAAAGGCAATATTCCAGAAGACAAGATATTGGCTTTACATTTGACAGTGTCTGCAATAAATAATGTGAATGTTTTAAGTCAATCTAGATTTCGATTTTGTTTTTTACCAGAGTCATTGTAGCAGCCCTATTTCTATCATTTTTTAAAAATCACATTTTCTACCTGTTTTTACTGTCATTATTCTGCTCTTGTGGTTATAACAGGTTGCCTATAAGAGATTTAAGTAAGTCAAGGTCACTTCTCCAAAATGCTTTATAATAAAGATGATAAATTTACCATTAAGAAGTCTTCTTAATAAAGATCTTTAGTTCTTAGTAATCTTAGTATGCCAATCATCTAATCATTTTCAGATTGTAGTACTTGTTACTGTGAGAATGAGTATATTGAAGCTATTGGCTTTTAAGTATACATGTAGAGATATTATTGTCAGTATCTATTTTGTAGTGTGGATATGAAATAAAGCAATAGGCTTTAGCAATTAGAACATAAGCAGGCACATATATACTTTCATTCTCAATATAAAAATTTGTTTCATATACAGCAATCACATTCCTGTAATCTTAGCATTCTGGACGGTTGAGAGGCAGAATCATTACAATTCTGAGTCAAACTTGGGTAACTTAGTGAACCCTGTCTCAAAAAAATACTTTTTTTAAAGGGTTGGGGATTTATCTCAGTATGAAGCCTAGTGTTCAATCCCCATTATAAAAAATGATTGCTTCATATATGTTCATGTTTGTTCATGTTTAGTATGTCAGTACAAGGACCCAGAATTGATGTATTTTTCCTTTGTTTTAGTATTTTTAAAAATCTTTTTCCTCTTCCCTTTTTAGGAAAAATGATTTTATAGAGAGATAAACAGATTGCCCCCCCAAAAGAAACCTTAACAATTTCTTTGTTATATGTGTACCAATTCCACTTAAGGAATTTAAACATTATGTACTGCAAACATGTATTTATAAAAACAAAAAAGTTAGATTCTTACATTATATAGTCTAATATAACACTTATCAGTGGTTCATATTAATGTGGTCACAGTAATTACTATAAGAACCCTCAAATATCTCTCATACCTATAATATGTATGCTTCAGGGATTTGAATATTATTGTTTCACCTAAAAGAAAAAAAAACACTTAACTGCTAAATTTGAGATTAAAAATAACTTTCTTTCTCTCTTTTTACAAAATAGCTACAGTAGAATGTTATAATCCAAGAACAAATGAATGGACCTATGTTGCCAAAATGAGTGAGCCTCACTATGGACATGCTGGAACTGTGTATGGAGGAGTGATGTATATTTCAGGTGTGCAATTACCATGTGAAAACAAATCATAATACCATAATACATATACTTTTAAGAAAAATGGATAATAAAAATAAAATGTGTATTGATTTTATAAGGTATTTGTGTGTGTGCATCTGCATATAAATGCTTTGGGTATTCTCTAAATTCTAAGGCTAGCAACAAATGAATCCTTCTATAGATGTATAACTTAGAAAAAATTGGGAAGCATGCAGATTCTCCAATTTGCTCTCCAGTACTATACCCTGTGTTCTAATAAATACCATTCCTAGCTAGCAAAAATTATTTTAATTTACTTAAAATTTAGCTACACTATCTGAGGAAATACATCATTCTGTAATAAGTACTGTACATAAACATGCATAATAATGCCTACTGTTCATTTTCTCTTGTGGTATAACTTCAAAATAGTATTTTCTTTTGTCTTAACATTATAACAAGGTTCTATTATGTTGTCATTCTTGCTAATGCTTGTTAATACAGCATTTTAGATACAGGCAGAGATATTTTTTTCTGTTAAAAATTCCAGAATGTCTACGGTTATTTGATATCACAATAACAAATTTTCATTCAGAAATTATTGCTGTTCAAATAACCCTTCTGTAGAATTAAGCAATTTGTCTTAATGTATTGATCACTTCTGAAATTGATAGTTAATTTCATTAGAGTCTTATTGTTTGGCCCTGGTACAATCTGCCTATGACAATTTTTCTCCTGTCTGCCTGCCAGTGCCAGACTAGCAGCTACACTATTAGTGATCTAGGGTCTTAAGGGTTTGTCTGTGAACTGATTCTCTGAACACTGTTTTATGAAATCTGTAATCAAGAAGGATCAGTGAGAGGCCCATAGTGAGTGATTGGCAGGTTTCTGGTGTTAAATTCATGAACAGCTATAAGACATCTTGTATTGAAAGAACCATCCGGAAATCATATGCTCCACTAGTCAATTACTTACACTAACTACCTACTTTATGAGCAGAGTTACTGTGCCATTCTAGTGGGAGCTCCAAATCCTCTGAGGGAAAAAAATGACACCTAGTTATTTTGGTGGTGCTTTGGCATTGTGGGTACATATTGAACAAATTACTTCCCAATTAAGGGTAAGAAAGGAACCAAATGGATTTTCAAACCAATGAACGCTACTTTGTAAGGGAGAGGAAAATAATGATTGCCATTTGGCCACTGGGTAGTAGGCTTTCGAATGATATGGCTAAAGATTAGCTTAGTTTTTTTCCCTTGCCTTCAAAAGATGTAGTTTTATCCTTTCATTGTACAGACTAATTTATAGGGGTTCTATGAATATATTTTATAGATGATACAGACTTGATAGATCCACAAAAACTGTACATATCAATTTTTTAAATTTTTAAATGTACATTCTGATAACAAATGACATTACTGTGCCCAGCAAAATTTTTATAAATCTAAACAATTGTGTAGTAAGCTTGTACATTATTTGCACAAAACTTTCAACTTTTTCCAAGCATTTTGTTAAATATCTCTCTCCTCAGTCACAATCCTAATGAGGTAACCAGAGTATATATTCTAAATTAGCAAGGAAAAAAATGAACAACTACAGAGGGTACCCACTAAAATGCTTTGTAGTTGGGATTTATTGTAGACCCAACTCTTTTTTTTTAGAGCAGAATATATTTATTGAGAGAAAAAAAGCTTCTGTTTGGGAGAGAGACAGAAGGGGGTCCTGAGTGGCTTGCTAAAGACTGTCTTTTCTAGGGAATTTTATAGAGTAAAACCATGAGGTGAGATATCCAAGATGGGGAAAACATGGGAAATCACAAGGCAGAGGGGCATAAGGTGAGACTGAACTGTGGTCAGCCAATAAGATTAATTGCTCAAGTAAAATTGATTAAATCAGGAACAAACGGGGAAGCCAGTCACTTAGCAAGCAGGCATGCTTAAAGAACAATGATTCCTCCTGTAGGGGGTTGGGATGGTGACTCCTGACTTCCTAAGTGTGATAGAGAATTATTTAGCCTATCAGTCCTTAGGATGTGGGTATATTTGCTTTGCCTTTTGTGTAGACCCTCCATTTGAGAAAGTCATTATGGTAATAAAAGCAATTTTTCATTCCTTAAGACCATGGAAATGTTATTTTTCTTATTTTTAGTCTAAAGAATATTTACAGAGGTCAGACATTTATAAGAACACTTGATAAGCTATAATGTGTCATAATATGTAGCTATAAGTTACTTATGATAGAGAACCTTAACCACTTCTTCATTTTTATGATCTGTTTTCCTCATATATGTTATTTTCATTCTTTAGGAGGAATTACTCATGACACTTTCCAAAAGGAGCTCATGTGCTTTGACCCTGATACTGACAAATGGATCCAGAAGGCACCAATGACCACTGTCCGAGGCCTGCATTGCATGTGTACAGTGGGAGAAAGGCTCTATGTCATTGGTGGCAATCATTTCAGAGGAACCAGTGATTATGATGATGTCTTAAGCTGTGAATACTATTCACCTATCCTTGACCAGTGGACCCCTATTGCTGCCATGCTAAGAGGGCAGAGTGATGTTGGGGTTGCAGTCTTTGAAAACAAAATCTATGTTGTTGGTGGGTATTCTTGGAATAATCGTTGTATGGTAGAGATAGTGCAGAAATATGATCCAGATAAAGATGAATGGCATAAGGTATTTGATCTTCCAGAGTCCCTTGGTGGCATTCGAGCTTGTACACTTACAGTTTTTCCACCAGAAGAAACCACACCATCACCTTCTAGAGAGTCCCCTCTTTCTGCACCCTAAGTTCATTCCTACAACTAAGATGCTATAGACTTATCTTTGCAATGTGTCATAAGTTCTCTTCTTTTCCCCCCTTAAGTAGTGTATGTGTTAGGATTAGCGTCCAGTAATTGATACAGATATTGGAAAAAAGATGATCTTGATGTTACTCGTGCTGTTTGTTTGGCCTAGAGTGTTTCTAAAGTGATAACAAACCATCCTGGAACTGTATCCCATAGAAGCTTATGTTTAACATATGTAAAAATGGTATTATCTATGAAATGTTTCTTCAGTACTTTTTAATGCTGTGCACTGGATGTAAGGTATTTGTCATCTTACATTATAAGCCAAGTTGAAGGTGGATTATAGTAAATGTACAACTGTACTCACTACTAGGCTTCAAAGTAAAAAGTTTTCCTTTCACCTTTGATTATAAGATGTCAAAGGGAGGCAGCCTGCTCCAACAGGAAACAATATACAAAAGGTTGCCAACTCGCATGAGCTACCTCCCTCTTTCATAAAGTATTTTTGACATATCTGTCAACCCACCCTTCTGTGTGAGTGCATAAAGAACATACAAAGTTTCTTGGACACACAGGAGAAATAACTGAAATTCACAAATGTTAATTTTAAGAAAGCATGACCCTTCTGCTTATTAAAGAAAGGTGGGGGCTTTTTAAGTGTGTTTAAATACACACATACAATAATTTAAAAACACACATTTTTAAAGATTGTCAGATCAAATAAATGTGAAGTTCAAAATTTTCTTCTAAAAAGCAGCTTCCGTTAAAGTGGGAATTCGGTATGTAGACCCATACTGAATTTAAGTGGATAAGGGCTAGAAATTTTGAGCAACTAAATTTGTCACTTGACCAAACTTTACCTTCAAAAATTGTATTTATTCCTTCTCCTTTGCTGTTGAGGTAACTTGCATACTATATGTATTCTGTATACTCTCAGTTCATAAGGTTGTTTAGCACAAAGTGTAGCAGCTTCACCTGGAAAGCTGCTTTTGCTCAGTAAATTCAACTTCCATGTTTTATCTATTTTTTGTTGTTCAATAAAAAAACATTTAATGTCATTGTGTTTTGAGGCATCCTGTTACAGTCTGATTTGATTTTCTTTTCATTAAATACCGATTTTTGTAGCACTCAGTTGATCAAAATGCAGAGCACTAAATAGGTTGGATGAATAATTGTTGATGACTTTTATTTAAGGAAGAAAGAGTTTGACCAAGTCTAATTTTATTGGTGAAAATTCATTGCTGATTTTTTTAAAAAAATCAAATTGTGAAAGATCCATTTCCACAGAGCTGTGAAATGTGACTAAGCTGTAGGACCAGTGAAGTTTCTTACTTTCTTTTGACTAGCCTTGAACTGAACTAATAAGATCCTCCTGTCTCAGCCTCCTGAATAGCAGGGTCCAGGTCTGTGCCCTGCCACTCCCACCTTAGCAGTTACATTTCTGAGGTCAGTTACCGTCATAAGGACTGAAAACTTTGAGGTTTCATGGCCTGTGGGACATGGATTCAGAGACACCCTGTGGACAGTTATTTGGGGTAGGATGACAGTGGACACAGTGACTTCACAAGTGTCTACATGAAAATAGTTCTCCAGTCCCTGGTTGAGCATAATACTCCCCAGGGCAAGGTAATAAAGAACTACCACAGGGCCTTCAGAGAGTCTGAACACTTAAGAAATATGAGAAAGAAGGGGCACTATGATATGAGAGAATAAGAACAGCACCTCTGGACACTTGCATCTCTGGGTTTGAGTCTGCTGCTTGCTGTATACTTGGACAAGCTGTTTAATCTCTCTATGCCTGAGATTCCTCATGTAAAACTGAAATGAAAAGAAAAAAGTCTTATCTTTCCTACTGTCAAGGGATTGTACAGAATGATCTCAAAGTTTTGTTCTTGACCTAGGATCCTAAAGGGAAAAAATGCTTTCACATAAAGTTTTTTGAGAATTGTGTTTCTACCATATTGTGATGTGTCCTATTTTATCAGTAAATAATGATCATCAAATGGAATCTGTACCAAAAATTTAGCACTACTCAAAGACAACTAGAGGGTCATCACATTTCTTGATCAGTGTGAAGTTACAATAGATTCAACATGTCCTGGTGACTTAAGCATAATTAAGAGACAACAATTTTCCCACCAGTAGTACTATTGAGTGTTGAGAGTGATAAAGGGAAATGAAATTCCAAAGCTACTATATGTCTAGTATGAGTTCATGTTCTCTAACATTGAAGAGTGAATTTTAGGGACCAAGGAGGTTAAGAGCAGAATATGTTGAGGGAAAGAAAGCTGCTATCTGAGAAAGAGAGTGACAGAAGTGTTCCCAAGTGGGTTGCCAAAAACTCTTGTCTTTTCTAGGGATTTTTATAGAGTAAAACCATGAATTCAAACTGGTCTAAAATGGGGAAAACTGAAAACTCACAAGGCAGACTGGCATGAGGTGGGACAGAATTATGATCAATAAGATTAATTATTCAGGTAAAATTGACCAAATCAGGGACAAATGGGAAAGTGAGTCATTAGTAAATGGGCATTATTATAGAGCAGTGATTCTTCCTGTAGGGGGTTGGGATGGTGGCTCCTGGTTTCCATGAGGTGATCCATCCCTATTTAGAATATCAATCCATAATGTTTATATATAGGGTTTGGTTTGCATTTGTTTTGCCTTTAGTCTAGAATCTGAACACAGTGGGAAGTATCTGTCTCCAAGGTCACAAGATATCTGGTCCACTGTGCTGGCTCCTTTGAGGGCCTAGCCCTGTTTTGACTGCTTATATTTCTAACTAGCTCAGCTGCCTGTAACAAAAAGGATCTGGTATAAATTTGAAAGACATCCTGGGTGGAGACTGTTCTTAAAGTGAGAGCAATTGGTTCAGTGATTTCAGTTTTCTGTTTATATACAGTGGATTTAGCCATTTGCATGTAGCTAACTCCTGCCTAGAGTAGAGGAGTGCACAGGGCAGACTCATGATATTAAATCAGTCTACTGTGGATATTCCTAGTCAGCCTACTGTACTTCAAGTACCAGAAGTTCTTTCCATCCTGTGTCCTTTCCCCTCTCCATCTGCAGAATCTTCACCATTCAGTCTGTAGAAGAAAAAAGGGAATATGGTAGGTGTGGGAAAGTTAGTCTTGAGGGAGGCATATGTCACTTCTAACACATTCTACTGGCTAACAGTCAGTCCTGTAACCATATTGTTACAGGCAGCTGAGATAGTTACAAATATTATAGGCAGTCAGACAGGGCTAGGCCCTTGAGGAGGCCAGCATAGAGGACCAAATGTCTTGTGACCTTGGAGGAGACACAAGCCTCTTGCTGTGGGCCAGATCTCAAAAAATGTAAAACATATGCAGCCACATCCTTAAGTATAATCCTTAGGATTTGTATGGTTCACTTTCAGAAGCCAAGAGTCACCCTCCCAACACCCTATAGAAAGAGTCACTGATTCTTAAAGAATGCTCACTTGCTATGTGGCTTGCTTCCCCATTTGTCCCTGATTGGGTCAACTTTACCTGAACAATTAATCTTATTGGTTGGCAATAGCTCTGTCCCACCTCATACCAGTCTGCCTTGTGAGTTCTCGGTTTTTCTCCATTTTTGACCTGCCTCACCTCATGTTTTTACTCTATAAAAATCCCTAGAAAAGACAGAATCTTTGGCAACCAACTCGAGACACCATCTGTCTCTCTTTAGGACAGACACTTTCTTTCTCTCAATAAATACTTTCTGCTCTTCTGTTGTTCCTAAAATTCATTTTGTGATTTTATTTATTTTTAAATTTTTTTTAAAGAGAAACAAAAAACAAAAAGGTTAGAAATATTACAGAATTTCAAAAAAAAGATAAACAGTAAGAAATCACTAGTTGATAAATCACATATTGTCCTTTTAGAAATAGTTGTTCAAGTTACAAAGTTAAATAATACAAAGTTGACATTCAATCAGTCAGACTGCAAACAGGTCTGTTCAACAATCCAACAAGAACTTAGAAATATGGTTATCAATCCTGCACACCTAAACATACATGCAGCTATATCTTTTATAGCACTTCCTATTTCCTCTTTTTTACATTAGCAATTACACTTTTTAAAAATTTTATTTAAAGAGAAAAAAAAGCAAAATGGAAAAAAGGTAGCAACAATACAGAATTTTAAAAGAAGAAAAGAAAAAAAGAGAAAAAAAAACACTAAGAAATCACTAGTTGATAAATTACATATTGTCATCTTGGATGTAATTGTTCAAGTTACAAAATTAAAGGATTCATAGTAGACATTCAAACTGTGAGACTGCAAACAGTTCTCAAAGATCCAACAAAGATTCAGCAATATGGTCATCTATTTTACACACTCAAACACACATGCAGTTATATCTCTTAGAGCACTTTCTTTTCCTCTCTGTTTTTACAATAGCAATTACACATTTTGGGTTTTATTACTCTTAGAGTTCTTATTACATTTTACACAAGAGACACAATGTGATATTTATAAATATGATTCTTATTTATTTCACTAATGAAGATAGTATCAAGTTGTCTCCATTTACCTAGGAAGGGCTAAAGATCATCCTTTTTATTGCTGAGTAGTAATCCATTGTGTAAAAATACCACATCTTTTTAATCCAGTCTGCAGTTGATGGGCATCTTAGTTGTTTCCAAGATTTAGCTATTACAAATTGTGCTGCTATGAACATGGGGACACATATATCACTGTGATATGAACTTTTCAGTTCTTCTGGGAAAATACCCAGGAAGGGAATAGCTGGATTGAATGGGGCTTCCAATCCTAGTCTTCTGAGAATTCTCCATATGGATTTCCATAATAGTTGCACCAGTCTAGTTTCCCACCAACAGTGGGGCAGTGTTCCTTTTTCCCTGCAGCCTCGCCAACATTTGTTATCAGTTGATTTCTTGATGGCAGCTATTCTTTATGGAGTGAGGTGAAATCTCGCTGTTGTTTTAATTTGCATTTCTCAAATGACAAGTAATGGTGAACATTTCTTCATGTATTTGTTTGCCATTTGTGTATCTTTCTCTGAGAACTGTGTGTTCATTTCAGATGCCCATTTTTGGAGAGGATCTTTGAATTTGGGGAGCTTGATGTTTTTCAATTCTTTATATTTTCTGGATATAAGTCTTTTGTCGGAGGGCTTGCTGGCTAAAATTCTTTTCCACTCTGAGTTTTCTTTGCATTCTGTTGGTGAATTATTTAGAAGTGCAGAAACTTTTCAATAATATGAGACCCCATTTGCTGATTCTTTGAAGAGTTTCCCGTGCAGTTTGCGTTTTGTTCATGAATTCTCTGCCTACCCGTATGTCTCCAAGACTTCTACCTACCTTGTCTTCCAGTAGATTTAGTGTTTCTGTTTTAATATTTAGGTCTTTGATCCATTTACACTTTAGTTTTGTGCATGATGATAGGTTGGGATCTACTTTCAGTCTCTGGCATGTGGAGAGCCAATTTTTCCAACACCATTTATTAGAGACTATCCTTCCTCCAGTGGAAATATTTAGCTCCTTTGTCAAATATCAGGTGGCTGAGTGTCTTTGTAGTTGTGCTTGCATATTCTAATCTGTTCCATTGATCCTCAGGTCTATTTCTTTGCCAGTACCATGTTGATTTTATCACTGTGGCTTTGTAGTAGTATAAAGTCAGGAATTGAGATACCTCCCGCCTTGCCTTTGTTGCCAAGAATTGCCTTTGCTATTCTAGGTTTCTTCTGCTTCCAAATGAATTTTAGGAGTGTTTTCTCTAGATCTGTTAAGTATGTCAATGGTATTTTGATTGGGATTGCATTAAATCTGTATAACAGTTTTGGGAGTATGACCATTTTCAAAATGTTGGTTCTTTCTAGGGAAGAGCAAGGAATATCCTTCCATTTTGTAATATCCTCTTCAATCTCCTTTTTCAGCATAGTATAATTTTTAGTATATAAGTGTTTTACATTTTTAGTTAGGTTGATTCCTAAGTATTTCATTTTTTAGATGTTATTGTAAAGGGTGATATTTCCACAATTTCTCTCTCAATGTGTTTTTTTGTTTGTGTACAGGAATGCTATTGATTTTTGAGCATCGACTTTGTATGCAGCTACACTGATAAATTTGTTTATTATCTCTAGTAGTATTTTAATGGAGTTTTTGGGTCTTCTATATAGAGTATCATGTCATCTGCAAATAGTGATAATTTAACTTCTTCTTTTCCTATATTTATTCCTTTTATTTCTCTCTCTTGTCTGATTGCTCTGGCTAGTGTTTCCAGAGCTATATTGAAAAGGAGTGGTGATAGTGGACATCCATGTCTTGTTCCTGATTTTAAAGTGAAAGCTTTCAGTTTTTGACCATTTAGTATAATGTTGGCTGTTGGTTTGTCATAGATGGCCTTTATGAGGTTGAGGTAGACACCATGTATTCTGAGTTTCTGAAGGGTTTTTATCATGAACATGTGATAGACTTTACTGAAAGCTTTTTCTGCATCTATTGAGATGACTATGGGTTTTTTGTTTTTGGCTTTTTTGTTGTGGTGTATTACATTATTGATTTACATATGTTAAACCATCTCTGCATTCCTAGAATGAAACCCACTTGGTCATGATTTATAATCTTCTAGATAATTTGCTGCATTCTATTTGCAGTATTTTATTGAGAATCTTTGCATCAATGTTCATTGTTGAGATTGGCCTCTAGTTCTCCTTGTTGGTTGGATCTTTCTCTGGTTTTGTTAAAAGAGTAATACTTGCCTCCAGGAATGATTTAGAAAGGATTGCTTTCTTCTTAATTTCATCGAAGTGTTTAAGGAGTATTGGCATCAAATCTTCTCTAAATTTCTTGTAGAATTCAGCTTAGATTCCTTCAGGACCTTGGGTTTTTCTTTTTTTCGTAAGTTTTTAATTACATTTTCAATATCCATAGCTGATATTGGGTTACTCAAAATTGCTGTATTCTCTTGGTTGAGCTTTGGTAGTTTATATGTTTCTAGAAATCTGTCCATTTCCTCTGTGTTTTCCACTCTGTGTAAGTAGAGATTTTCAAAGTGGGTATTCATGATCTTTTGACTTTCCATGGGATCTGTAGTAATTTCCCCCTTTTCAGTTCTTATCATGTGAATTTGGGTTGTTTCTCTCTTTTTCTTGATAAGGTTAGCTAAGGGTTTGCCAGTTTTTTTTTATTCTCTCAAAATCCAGTTTTTTGATTTATTGATTCTTTGTATTTTTTTAGTTTTAATTGTTTTGATTTCTGCTCTAATCTTTATTATTTCCTCTCTTCTATGAGCTTTGAGTTTAGCTTGCTGTTCTTTTTCTAGAAGTTTGAGATGGAGCATTAGGTTGTTTATTTGTGCTCATTCTGTTTTCTTGATATGACAATTTATTGCTATGTATTTCCCTCTTGAGACTGCTTTCATTGCATTTCACAGATTACAGTGTGTTATTTCGGTATTTTCATTGAATTGTAGTTATTGCTTTACTTCTTTAATTACATCTGTAGCCCACTCGTTTTTCAGAAGGTTGTTATTCAATTTCCATGTATTTGTGCAAATTTTGCAATTTCTTTTGCCATTAATTTCCAATTTCAGTGTGCTATGGTCAGATATTGTGCATGGGATGATTTCAGTACCTTTGAATTTACTTACTAATGTTTTATGGGATAATATATGGTCTATTTTGGAGAATGTTCCATGTGCAGCTGAGAAGAATGTGTATTCTGATGTGGTTGGGTGAAACATTCTACCAAGTCCAATTGCTCACAGGTATGATTCAATTTTGTTATTTCTTTCCTGACTTTTTGTCTAGTTGATCTATCTCTTTGTGACAATGGGATGTTAAGATTTCCTGTTATATTTGTGTTCTTGTGTATTTGGTTTTTCATGTTCTTTAGTATCTGTCTTATATAGTTGGGTGCTCCTGTATTTGGTGCATATATACTTCAAATTGTTAGTTCTTCCTCTTGAGTTTTTCCAATAATATTATGTAGTGACCTTGTTTATCTCTTTTAATCATTTTAATTATTTAATCATTTTAGTCATTTTATCTCTTTTAGTCATTTTAGGTTTGAAGTTCAACTTGTCTGCAAATAGAATATTTACCCCTGCTTATTTCTAGGTTCCTGTTGCATAGAATACTGTTTTCCATCCTTTGACTTTTAATCTGTGAGTTTTCTTCTGGGTCACATGTGTTTCTTGCATACAGCATATTGTTGGATCATGTTTCTTGATCCATTCTGCCAATCTATTTCTTTTTATAGGTGGGTTGAGGCCATTTACATTAATGGATATCATTGATATGTACTGGCTTGACTTTGCCATGTTATGTTCCAGTTGTTTCTTTCTGCTTTTCCCTTTATTTAATTGCTTATCATACCTGGTCGTTTCTTTCTGTTGCTGTTTTGGGGATTATGGTCATTTTTAATCTCTGTCTAGTATGTCTTTCAGTACTCTTTCTAGGGTTGATTTGGTGGACATAAATTTCTTCAGGTGTTCTTTGTCGTGGAAGTATCTTGTTTCTCCATTAAATTTGAATGAAAGTTTTGCTGGGTACATCAGTTTGGGTTGAAGGCTGTTTTCTTTCAGGGCTTGAAATACCTCACTGCAAGCTCTTCTTGACTTGAAAGTTTGTGCTGAAAAGTATGCCATGATTCTAATGTGCTTTCCTTAATAGGTGAGTTGTGTCTTTTCTCTAACAGGTTTTAGTATTCTGTTTTTATGTTTTATATCTGAGATCTTAATTATTATGTATCTGGGTGTGGATTCATGTTGATTGTAACTGTTTGGCGTTCTACATGCCTCTTATCTGCATATCAGATTCTTTCCCCATGTTTGGGAAATTTGCTGCTATTACTTCTGTAAATAATTTATGTATGTAATTTGCATGGACTCCTGCATCTTCGCTAATGGGCATTAATCTTATATTGTTGATCTTGGTATCATCATGAAGTTGCTGGATTGTCATTTCATGCTGCTTTGTTATTTTTAAAAGTTCTATCTTTTCCTGATCACTAATTACTATCCTGTCCTCAAGGTCCAAAATCCTATCCTCAGTTTCATTTACGTGATTTTGCATGCTTTCAATAGAGTTTTTTGTTTCTTGGATGTCTCTTTGAGTTTGTTTCATGAATTCTGCTTGTTTTCTATATTGTTCATTCAAGGTTTCCCATGCTCCTGTACTTTTTTCTCTATTTCTTCTTTAGCTGCATTCAACAACTCTTTTACTAAGGTTGTTATTTCTACTTTACATGGGAGAGTGCTTCCAACTTGATTTCCTCTATAACACCATGGAGTTTTGTTTTTAATTCACTCACTATCTTTTCAGAGTCCCAGTGTGTTACTTTTGGGGTCCTCTATTTCAGTGTCTCCTGTACTTGCTTCTGGTGGACTATATGTTTGAGAATGAATTTTGCTTTTTTGTTTTGCAATTTTTATTCCACCTGGTGTTTTCGGTGTGTAGGATGTGGTCACCCACACTCTTTTCAGACTCACCAAGTTTGTACAGTTAGTTGGGGGGGCTTTACTACGGGCCCTATTTACCCACTGTACACCTCTATTTTAGGGGCATACTCACCACACAGTTAATCTGCTGTAGCCCAAGGTTCGCTGCCTGGGAGCAAAGTTCCAAGTTTTTTCACACTGACTGGAACCTGCTGAGGTCTTCTGATATTCCTGGTGGAAGAGCAGGTCCAGCAGAAGCAGTCTGGGGCAGTTTTAGGCTTGGGGCCTGCTTCCACAATGAATGTTCTCGGTGGAAGTTTGGGCCAGCAGAAGCAGTCTGGGGCAGCTTAGGCCTAGGGAGGGCTTACCTGATGTTCCAGTTGGAAGGCCAGACCCAGCAGAAGCAGCCCAGGCAGTTTTAAGCCTGGGGTAGGCTTCTGCAATGTTCCTGGTTGAAGTATGGGCTAGCAGAAGCAGTCCGGGACCCATTCTTTGATTTTAGAGAACAGGAACTTGTATGGACATGTGGTAGGTCAAGAGTTTTGTCCTACTATATCAGTATGAACCCAAATGGAACCGTAAAAGAAGATGGAAAATAATGCAAAACATACACAGTTCTGTTTGACAACTTATCTTTTCTGTGTCCATGACATGTATTATTTGGAAGCAATTAATTCCACACTTTATAGTAAGACCTATTATTAAGCAATTGTAACACCTGTGAAATTATTACACATTTTATTTAGTTCACCCCGAATTCCATATTTTTTCTATGAAAAGTTTCCAGCTAGTCATTGGTTGGCCTTGTAAGCATTTCTAAAATTTGCCTATCTTAAATTCTTGGTCCCATTCAAAAAGAGTTACAGTGAGCATAATAGAAGAGATAAAGTGAGTAGAAAGGAATCAAGAAAATAAAGACTTCAAAATTTGTACTTGAAAGACAAACTGCAGTTTTAGTAAACAAGACTGCTTTATTTATTTTTTTCTTTCTCAAAACAGCAAACCTAGCCAGGGATTTAGCTCAACAGCATAAGCACCTGCCTTGCAAACCTGTGGTCTGAGTTTGATCCCCATTACAAAAACACAAACAAATAAATAAACAAAAAACCCCAGCAAATGTAGGCAACTCCCTTCAGCTGGAAAGGGGTCCGCCCATTCCTTTTTACCTGCAAATGCTTCTCTTTCAAAACTGAAGGGAGTCACCATTCCAACCCTGAAGGGAAGAGTCAGCTTTCTAAGAATGCATGCTTTCTGTGTGATTCGCTTCACCATTTGCCCAAATTTAATCAATTTTACCTGAACTATTAATCTTATTGGCTAACTATAGTTATGTCCCACCTTGTGCCCATCTGCCTTGTGTGTTCCCAGTTTTCTCCACCTTAAACCTGTTTCACCCAATGATTTTAATCTATAAAAGTCCCTGGAAAAGACAGAGTTCTTGTGACCCCTTTTTTCTCTCTCAGACAGAAGCTTTCTTTCTCTCAATCAATATATTCTGCTCTTAACTTCATTTTTCTTAAAATTCATTCTTCCGTTTTAGAGAACACAAACTCATATTGGAAATCTAGTAGTTTGGAAAGTTCATTCCCCTATATCAAAATTATAACCTGAAACTTTTCCTTCTCTATTTCTTCAGGGATTTTCATATATAAGTATCTAGAAATGTGTAGTACTTCTTTGCAAGATTCTAAAATAATTACCTCTTAGGAGGATTGCTGTGAGTTTCAAGGCCAGCCAATGTTACATAATGAGTTAAAAACCTGTCTGAACTACATAGTAAGGCCCCATGTTAAAATAAATAAATAAAATAATTCCCTCATATTAACATATGATAAAATGCTCCATTGTTCAACTGAGTAGTGTTTTATTTAATTAGTTCCACCAGTTGACTTTTAGGAACTTTGTGTATTTTTGTTCCAAGAACAGTAGGCAGGCATGCTTATGTGAAAAGCTGGCTCTGGCTCTAATTTTATTCTTGCCTCCTGTGCCTTTCCTTGTGTTTTTCATTTTTGAGTCATTGTTCTTTGCACACCAGGAAGCTTTTGGAATAAACAGGAAAAAACCAAATGCATGGTAAGTTTTCAAGGATGAAGAAAATTTTATTTTACAAAAATTTGGCAATAATAAAAATACAAAACATAGAAAAATCAGAAAATATGAGGGAAGAAAAACTCAATTGTCAATAAAATTATAATATTTTATTCAATTGTCCCTTAATATCAATATAATTTTATACATATCATTATTGCCAGATACATGGAAATATTATTTTGTATCAAAATACATGTTGATACATCAATGCATTAACTTCTGATACAGAATATAGTAATGCAATTTTTTAGGATGTGATTTACTAACTTGCATTAAATAAAATTTAACTATTATCTTGGGCTTTTGTCAATTTAAAAATTGTTAAATAGTATAACTGCCCAATTAAACAATAGTGATGCTGGACAATTAAAATATTTCATCAGTTAATGTAATTCATGTAATTCAGATCTTATCTTGAGTGGTTATTTCATCTTTAATTAAATTTACTATTCTTTATCTCCACTAATCCTGTATTGCCAAATGATGGCCAAATGCTTCAGCAAGATAAAGATTAAATGAAAAAAAAGTGAGATTAAAGGCCATACCTCTATTGAAACAACAAAAAGAAATATTACAACAAGGCTTGGAAAATGCTTTTTGTACAGAGACAGTAAATATTTTATTCTTTGTGGGACATAAGGTCTCCATCACAATTACTCAACATTGATGTTGAAATGCAAAAGCAGGCACAGATAATATGTAAATGAATGAACATCAGTGTATGCTAATAAATATTTAAGCACATTGAAAGTTGAATTTCATGTAATTTTTAATATATTGCAAAATATTACTGCTCTTTTGACTTGTTTTTAACCATTTAAAAGTGTGAAGGGTAGTCTTAGTGCATGGGCCACACAAAAGTATGTCATGGGGTAGACTGGATCAATGGGCTGTGGTTTGCTGACTTTTGCCTTATAAGAGCACATTTCATTACCATTAACTGATTCTTTCAACCAACTTCATTGTAAACCTATTCCACAATAGTCAATGAAAAGACTAATGGCTGTAAAATGAATACAGCAATCCCTGACCTCCTGAGCTCAATTTAGCTGAGTGACGAGGAAACTTTTCCTAAAACAGAACTTTTGTCAGGGATTCAGGAGAGTAATATCTTTTTTTACAACAATGAGAAATAGAGACAGAAGCATGTGAAGCATGCCTTGGATATCTATAGTTGCAAAATGGAATAGAGAAAGCATTTATATTTTTATAGTAGGCTAAACTACTATAACAAACATACCAAAAATGATAATAGTTTTTAAAAAGTCAACTTCTTATTTACTCATATACTCTACAATAATATCTCATTTCATGAATGCTTTTGTTTGCAAACAGTTTGGTTCCCAAACAGAAGCTCTTGGCAAAATTTTGTTTTTGTGTGCAAACTGTGCATCAGATGACAAAAACAACCATGCCTGTCTTTCCTACACAACCAAAAACGTGGCCATCTTTTCCAACATCGTAATACAAATTACATTTGAGAACCAAGGTACCACTATAATAGTTCAGTATGGGGGTCAGGATTTGAGGATGGCTTTCTGCCATAAAGACATTCAGAAAACAAGTCTTTTCATTTGTTACTTCTCAAACAGCCATGATCATTTTCATTCCTGTAATCAAAAATGGAATTAGGGAATGATTAAGGAGCAAGTGTGAGGATTTGTGGGTTAGATATGCATATGATAACACATAACTTGCCACACTGTCAAGTAGGCTAGGAAATATGGTCTAAGATTGGACACCAAAGGAAAAAGGAAAAAATGTGGTGAAACATTAGTAGGTTCTGCCAAATTAAAAGACTCACCTCTGTGATTTTAAAAAAGAAAATGTTTCTGAGGAACAGTAAAATATTACACAGGGTCTATGAGTAAAAAAAAAAAAAAGAGCCCATGGGATGTGATCTTGAGATCAGAATAAGATCACAAGCAGACTGCTTTTTAGACCTTGTACAACCTACGTGAAAGGCAGGAGCAGAGAGAACCCATGTGTCCCTGGCCCACCAATGCTGCTGATGGAGCCAGATATCATGCAACCCACATGGAAGGCAGAAACAGAGATGATCTATGCACACTGACCCTGCCAATGTCACTTTTGGTCCCAGGCTTTGTGCAAAATGAATGAATGGCTAGAGGAGAGAAGCCCTTCAAGCCCCTCACCTCCACTGCTGCCACTGGCCCAGGCCTTGTGCTATTTATGGAAAAGGTTGGAAGATAATACCTAAACTACCAAATCCTAGCCAACTGGGCTCCTGTGCTCTCCACAACACGGGGCAGCAGACTGACCTGATTTAAATTGAGACCAACAACTGGGAGGAGAGTTTCACTTTAGGACTGAATTGTTTCCCCATCATATAGACTGGCTGAGACACAGACTTGAACAATAGCATTAGGAAGGGAGAGAACTAAACATAGATCTCCTGGGATTCTTGAGCAGCTCAGTCTTAGGTCATGAGGATCATAGGACCTATATGCTCTGGTGGGAGACCAGTTCTGCAGGGTATAATCTGCAGAGAGGGTGAATTTAAAGGAGAAAGTGTTTAACCCAGTTGTATGCTCAGTTATTGCCCTAGTGCCTAGCTCTAACAAAAATCAGTGGACTGAATTGTTACAGGTCAATATATAAATGGCCTAAGTGTCTTCACTAAAATCATAGACCTCTTTGCTTTGGCCAAAGTCAGTTCACAAATGATTCTTGGGGTTTGTTAGTATATAGTTGATACTTGATGCCATTATTGTTGCTGACTTTACTACTATAGTCAGGGTGAAATAGTAATTTCTGTCATTTTTTTCTGTATGTCAATATATGCATTGCCTGGGGCTCATAAAAAATACTGTGGCTTACTTGTGAAGAATGGAATACTTGACCAAAGAATCTGTAAAACCCTGGCATATAAAACAGATAAAAAAATATAAACGTGGACAGACAAGTGTCTTAGTTACTTTTCTCATTGTTTGGACAAAGTACCTGATACCAAAAGTTAAAGGAGGAAAGGTTTATTTAGCTCACAGTTTGTAGAGGTTTCAGACCATCATTGGCTGGCTCCAAGGCAAGGTTGCATGACAGACGGGTATCATAGAGGAGAAACAATTCATGGCAGACAGAAGGGATGACCACAGTTTTTCCTATCCCTTATATTTTATCCAGACTACTTAGGGTGGTAGCATTTACACACTTAATCCTAGTGGCCTTGATCCTTGCATTGCACCATTAATCAACACCAGTGT
This sequence comes from Hydrochoerus hydrochaeris, assembly GCA_004027455.1. NCBI lineage: Eukaryota > Metazoa > Chordata > Mammalia > Rodentia > Hydrochaeridae > Hydrochoerus > Hydrochoerus hydrochaeris. The sequence goes on along the minus strand of PVLA01002014.1, from coordinate 49,706 downwards.
CACACACTCTACATCCATCAGCCTCTGAAAAAGCCCTACCTATGACCTCATGAAGCTTTGGGATGGGGAAAGTGCCTCTAAACACAAGCCAAAATAACAAGGCAACAAAATGCCTCCAAAGATTCCCCATCCACCCAAAGCTGATTCATGGGGGCTAGAGAGGGAGGAAATCATAAGCTACGCAGCAGAAAAGTCTGAAGGAGCATCAACGGAGGTAAAATAATTCATTAAGGTGCTTGATAAATTTAAAGAAGATATAACTAATCAGACAACATCCCTCATGAAACAAATGGTCAGCAAGTCTAGAGAAAACTCTAATAGAAATTTAGTAGAACTAAAGAAAGAGATTAGAAGCATGAATGCCCAACATAGAAAAGGAGTTCATAAAAATGTTCCAAACAGAAATAGAGATTATAAATACAATTGAAGATAGGGGCAGTAAAAGTGACCAGTGTGAAGGCAGAAGTTCAGATCTAGAGGACAGGGCTGTGGTCAATGATCAATTAAGGAGTCACGCCTTAAAAACAACAAGAGAACATGGAAGATAGATTCTTTAGCTGCTAGATGACTCAGAGAAGGCTCATTTAAGAGTAATCGGAATTAATGAAAAATCAGAAGACAACAAAAATGGCATTAAAAAAACCTGTTTACAGAGGTAATAACAGGAAATTTACCACTTGGAAATAGAATTTAACATACAAATAAGTGAGGCATATAGCCATGGTCAAAAAACAATATCCACTCCATGGCACATAATAATTAAAACAACAGAAATCCCACACAAGAACAGAATCTTAAAAGCTGCTAGAGAAAAGCAATGAAGACCTAGAAAGGAAAACCCATCAAAATTACAACAGACTTCTCAACACAAACCTTAAATACAAGTAGAGTTTGAAACAAAGTGACTCAGCTTTAAAAGATAAGGGGAACATAAAGAAATTCATGACCACAAAATCAATTCTCCAAAAAATTTCCAATGAGATTCTAGAAGGAAGCAATGAAGCAAACAATGGAAAAAGCTCAAAAAAATTAATTCATTAGGCAGGACTAGCAATTAAGCAGAAAGGAAAGATTTTGAGCCAGCAAAAAAAGTAGTAAAATGATAGTAATAAGTCAATACCCATTATAACTATTAAGGTAAATAGATTCAATTCACCAATCCAAAGACACAGATTAACAGAATTTATCAAGAAACAAAACCAAATGCTATGCTTTATTCTAGAAATATATTCAATACAAAAAATTCATAGACTAAAATTCAAATAATAGAAAACAATATTCCATGCAACAGGAACTTGAGAACAATCAGGAGTAGCTATCTTATTTTCAGACAAAGTGGATGTCAAGCCAAAGCTGATCAATAAAAAGAGGTAAATAAGGACATTATATTTTAGTTAATGGAACTATTCAATAGGAATTAGGGACAACTTCAAATACATATGAAACAAATCAAAGATAGACTCTGTAACAAATGGCACTGGGAAAACTATCTATCCACATGTAGAACATAGAATCTAGAACCAGATCTAAATAGTAAACATGAAAAATCTGTTGGAAGACAGAATAGGTTAAACTCTTTAAGACATGCATAGGCAAGGACTTACAGAACAGAACACCAAATGCACAAGAAATAGCATCAAAATTAACAAATGATGTCAGATGTGGTAGTGCATGGCTATAATCCTAGCACTCAGGAGACTGAGGCAGAAGGATTTCTGGAACTTTGAAGCCAGACTTGGCTGGAAAAGCAATGAAGACCTAGAAAGGAAAACCCATCAAAATTACAGTTGAGTTCATTCAAAATCTGAACTACACAGAGAGACTTGTCAAAAAAATGGAATCACATCAAATTAAAAACCTTCACTCAGCAAAAGAAACAACCAACAGAGTGAAGCTATATCCTATAGAATGAGAAAAACAATTGCTAGCTAATCTTTGGACAAAGGACTAATAAAAGGACTAATATCTAAACTGTATAAATAACTCAAAATAATCAGAGCCTGGTAAGTGGCTGTGGCCCAGCAAGCTGCGGCCACCCCAGGGCAAGAACCATCAGTGTTTCATGAGATCCGCATCATGTTGGAACGTAGGGCGCTGGGAAACCAAGCAACCAGCTCGCCGCCCTGGTAAGCGGTTGTGAGCCTCCCAGTGGGCGGGCTGAGATTCAAACAGCCCCCCTCTTTAGCAAGTGGGGGCCAGAGACCTGAGCATCTCTTGCAAGGTAGACTATATGCAATATAGCAAATAAGGGGGATTTCCTTCTACTATCACTTTGAAGGAAAATATTTTTATCACTGTTTTGCTTTGTTCTGATTAATGGTATTGGTCTATTCAATATTCTGTTTTGACAAGTTCTATAATGCTCTGTATTTCTTTTGATTCTGATATACCTGATTGAAAAAACAACTATTGTGAAGAGAATGAGATATACTATAGTACCTATTACTGTTATCTAGGTAACTTTCTGTGAAGTTCTGTATCAATTTCACTACACTGTCTCAATTGGCTTTGTTCCATCTTGTTCTGTGGTATTTTCCTACTTTAAAAATAAAAATAATAATAAAATAATCAGAGCCTTTCCCCCAAATAAAAGACCCAACTGATAAATGGGCAAGTGAAATGAATAGTCACTTCTCATAAGAAGTATAAATTGCCAATAAATATGTGAAAAACATTCAACATTGCTCGCTATTAGACAAATGTAAATTAGAACTACACTGAAATAGTGTACTACCTTAGAAAAAGTACCTATCATAAAAAGTTCTAGTAATAATAAATGCTGGAAAAGATCTAAGAAAAAGGAACTCTTCTACACTACTGGTGTGAATGTGAACTAGTGCAGCCACTATGGGATTCAGTGAGAATATTCCTCAAAAAACTAAAAATAGAAATCCCATTTGGCTATGTTTTCCCTTTCATAGGTATCTTCTCAAAAGAGATAAGCACATCATATTACAGAGATCCATGCATACTCATGTTTATATCAGCACAATTAACAATAACTAGATATTAACAGATATACAAATAAGGAAATGTGATACACACAATAGAGTACTACACTGCCGTATAGAAAGATGAGGTATTCATAGGTGGATACATGCATCTTTAGAACATAATGTTAAATGAAAAATGTCAGACATAAAAGCTTAAATATCACATGGTTTCTCTTACATTAAAAGCTCAACGATACGTATATACAAGTAAAGACAAAAAAGAAGATAGATAAACAGGAAGCAGTCAGATGTTCCAATAATTCCCGAAATTACCTATTCTGTTGCTTCAAAAATATCTTAAGATATATACTAATTTGTTTAACATATACTACCCATTTCTTTCAGTTGATTGGAAAGTTTTGTGCTATTATTGTTTCTTCTTTGTAAGAGAATCATTTTTGTCTATGTATTGCACTGCAATTAACTACTTTGAAAGTAATGACATACAGTGTATTAACTATTGCTGTTCTGTTATTATTTTGTTATGAAATTTTGTTTTATTTTTTCATTACAAATACACATAAAAGAGAATAGACTGCTTTTGCATGTATTGATGAGGGAGCATTATTTATTACATCTTCAGACTGTGAGATTAAGATAGCAGGTACAAGAAAATCTCATGAACCTGTCTCTTACCACTCTATCCTAGCAAGTTACTCAAATATATGTGCACAATGCTAGGTGCCAGAAAGTCAGAGAACAAAAGGCTCTCTGTTCATTAAACTTAAATATGAAACTGTGTAGCAGTTGGAAAATCAGAAAGAAAAATCAGGGAAGAATCCAAGTCACAATTGCTGATGTGTAACTTGATTATTATTTTTTTCAGGTGAAAAACTCAAAGCCTGTAGCTATGCACAAGAAAATGTACAGAGAAATTTGTTGTAAATCACTGATGCAGAGCATAGACCTTGTGAAACATGATCTCAAGCAGAAGACTTTTGATCACTATTGGAGAGGAACTCCCTAGTCGACAGGATTGACCAAAGAAACACAGGAAAGTGTTTAAGATGTGAGGTAATTGTTCACTTCTGTGAATTACTACGGTTCTGTGATCAATCATTCTCACTGCTTTCCCTGCTTTTTGATATTTTCCATATTCAGGCTCAATTGTTCATTTATACTTAGTGGTATCCAAGTCAATTAATAATCCATTGAAAAGAAAAGGTTGTGACCCAATTTATGGAATTTTCCAATTTCTGTGGTGTAAGTATTTTTACTGGGCAGTTTTAGGCCACTGTGCAACATCACTGGATGTGAAGTTGGAAAAAGATGCAAACAACACTCTCTCGTGAAGTGGTATAAGCAGCTGCAGTACACAACTTCACTAAGAGAGGCCAGAGAAGGCAAATGGCATAGAGAGGGATTGGGCAAATAGTTGGAATATATAGCTGTGTATATTTCTCACATCTGCTGAGGGTTCTTTTTATTTTCTCTCTTTTGATAGGTTTCTCATTATAATCCTCATTAGTCACTTAACTTTATATGAAGATGAAAGAATGGGCATTCAACTGGAAGGCACTATCAATTTTGCTTACAAAGCAAAAATTGTGTGTAGTCAAACATTAAGAGAACAGGGGTTTTTTGAGGGGTGCTGGGGCAGGATGATTTCAAGTTTAGGTCCCACCAGATCAGCTTGTCAAAACTCTTTCCCAAATAAAAAATGAACAGGCTCTGGGGATGTAGCTCAGTGGTAGAATGCCCTTAGGCTCAATCCCTGGTATTGCAAAAACAAGCAGACAAACAAACAAACAAACAAATAATCAAACCAAGCATAACTATTTTCAATGTGCTAGCATCTGTAAAAGGATGAGAGAACTGATCTTTTTATAGAGGGTAGGTTGTGTCTTTTTACCATTCCAAGGGCAGTGAGATGGAAGAGTTGCCTCATGCACATGTTGATCAAGGGGCCCCCATATTGACTAAGCTCCTCTTTGTGAATGAACCAGACAGCAGACTCAATGTCATAGAAAGTCCTGCTTGGACTGCTCATGTTCTTGAAAGTTTGTGAAAGTAGCTGTGACAAGGTCTGAGTACCAGTTCATACGGGTATACCAGTCCCACCACTCCCACTGCTGCATAGACAGAAAGGGGCTGTCCTGAAGTAGACAAAAACTCAAGAAGACACACAGAAAATTACAATCTACCAAGAGACTGTAATGGAGGAACCAGTGCAGAACAATGAACTCATTCCACCTCTCCAATGTGTCCTGAAAATGGCTTTTGTTAGGTGATGGGAAGTAGACTCAGGTCTCACCTACATTCTTGGTAGTAGAACATTTAGCAAAAATCAGCTCTGACTTGGTGAATGTTTTATCCACAGATCCATAACCATTGACAAAGGCTGAGAAAAACACATTCTAAATAATATTAGGAGTCAGTATCAGAACTATGGGGACCCATGTGAAAGTGGCAGTGCTCCAGTAGGATCCAGCTTGCTAATAAGACCGTAAGTAAAGGTTGGCCACTTGAAGAAAGAGCACAATTGGAATGACTCGAATAGTCACAGGTAGAGGCTTCACAATTGCTCACATAGCAAAATGTACAGAAACCCTGTTGAGAATGGCAACTAACTGAAAACTGGGGTTCCCTTCACTTTTAAAGAAGAACAAATAAACACTATGGCATTGTTCTTATTATGTTCTCAGGGATACCTCAGATAGAATGTATGTAGTTCATGAGCTTGTGTAGAGTTGAGGAAACAATAGAATCCTACCTATGTCTGTTAGTCCTCTATGGTGAATTCAAGGTAGAAGATATGGGGCTCCTTGGGAAAGGAAGAAAGTCACGGAGTCACTCGAACAAAAAGGTGTTAAGGAACTGTCAGCACGTTTGACCCTCAGTGTTTAGGAAATTCAGGGGTATGGCAGATTTACACCTTGCAGAAATGAAGTGAAATGAAAGATACATCAAGAAAGAAGTAGGCAGCCTGGAGCTAGAGGCCAGAAACTCCCAGGAAATGCTATGTAGGTATACCTGGAATTGGACATGGAGATTATGGTTGTAGCACTTCGAAGAACAGAGGACATCTACCAAAAAACAAAGCAATTCATATCCAGTCCACTCCTAGCTGCCACCCCTTTGACCTGCTTCCCACACCTTGGTCTGAGAAACTCAGGAGGCCCTCGCCTGTGATTCACACTTTTGTGTGTAAGAATGAAGAAATGTCATCCTATGTGGTTGGGAGCTTTTAGAATGTCAAAAGGTCAGGTCTTTTGATCAGATTTCCTCCATCATTAAATGTGCTAAAAGTATACACAAAGTCTTTTATTCTAACCTGGGTTCAATTTAGGATCACTGCGGCTTTTTGATTCCCACCTTGCAAACCAGATATCTCCATTGATCCTTTTTTTGCACCACCACTGCTACTGGGATCAGTAGCTCTGACTGTTTTCCCAACCACATAGGCCAGAGAACTGTTAAACCTCTTGTTAATACACAAAGGAGCATTAGTCTTCTTGTGACATCATACCTCCAAAAGAATAAATGCATGCCAGATCTCAAACAACATAATGAAAATGCAAGAGAACATTTTGGAGGCAATAAAAACCTGCAATAAGAAACTGGCATATATTATACAGTTTTAGATATTTTCCTACTGACTGGAAGATACACATTTAGTATCCTTAATCTTTTTAATAAAGGCCTTCTTCTCTCTTGACTTAGAGTCTAGCCTGCGGGTACATTAAATAGGGGACTACCTCTCTAAGAGGCCCTCTGCTTGTCAGCTTGTCACTTATGGAACCAGTGTCTTGGCCGACTCCTCTTAATTCCCCGTACCATATTTCCTTCTGGTTAAATGTAAGCCTAATTTTCTTTCCACCTTTAAGTCTCCCCACACTAATCTTTTTTTTATTAATCTGTTTTCCTTCCTAATAACTTTCCTTAGGACTAAATGACAAAAATAAATCCTAGGAAACAAAGCCTACCATCATTGCAAATGACTTTGAAGAGGAATACTATAGTTGTAGGACTTAAAGCATTTAAACATTAATTTACTAGATTTATTTTCCTTGGTAAGCTTTTATTTTCTCTAACACCACTCAAAGTCATGTGCTCATACAATATATGCACTCCTTAACTGATGTCTACTATGCTATAATTTTTCAATGACAATGCACTACAGCCCTTGGGTGTAGTTAATTGAGCCTACCCTGGAAAGCATACTCGGTTTTTGGAGCAAGGCCAGGGGAAGTAAAATTACAGTGTCTCAAAAGAAGCCTCTTTCGACTTCATCCTACTGGGAAGACCAAAACCAGCACTGTATGCATGTGTCATATGTGTGCTAATAATCAAGGCCAAGGTTGTGGTATCTGGAAGTGAGAAAGAATCTAGAATATCTCTTAGACTTATATATTACACACTTTCTTCTGTTACTATTTCTCAAATTTGTAGTAATTCTTCATTGAGGATCAGCAGATCAGACCATTCTATGGCCAGATTTATTCAAAAGAGATCTTAGTTACACTTCTCATTGCTGAAACAAAATGTCCAACACCCAAAGGTAAAAGAGGGAAAGTTGATTTAGCTTACAGTTTGTAGAGACTTCATTTCATAGTTGGCTAGCTACAAGGAAGAGTGGCATGGAAGGGGCATCATAGGGGAAAATCAGTTCATGGTAGATGGAAGGCAGGAAAACAGTGAAGTAGTGAAGAAGCAGCAGCAAGGGGCATCAACTCTCTTTCTGTTCATTATATTCTATCCAGGAAGTTAGCACTCACACCTAGGAAGAGCCTTCCCATTATACACACCCAGAACTAAACCAATCAGTGAAGTATTGTAATAACTACACACCCTTAATCCCAGCATCACACACTCTATATCAAGCCACGTCCAAAATTCCCCACTTAGCAGTGCATGAGGCACTGGCAGAGCATCCAGATACAAGCCATAACAGAAAGCAATAGGACTTTCACATGTTTTAAATAAGCCTGTTTTTCAGCTGGTTCCAAAATTTTTTTTAATGTAAAACCTTTATGTGTGCTGCAAGAAACTTCCATAGAGGCTGGGGATTTAGCTAAGCAGGACTAGCTCAGAGGCATAAGCGCCTGCCTGGCAAGTGCGAGGTTGTGAGTTTTATCTGGGTACCAAAAAACCCCCAAAAAACCACACACAAAAAACCAAAAAACAAAGCAAGCAAACAAACAAAAAGAATCTTCCATAAACATATACCCATTTCCTCCCATCCTTTATGCTATTCTTGTCATGTGTGTTGTATTTTTTTTATCTATGCTATAAGTACTCAAGTACTTGTTAAAGTTATTACTTTAGTTATTTTTCAGTGAAATTAAAAATAAAATGATCTTCCTTTAATATTTCTGCCATTTCTAATACTCTTCATTTCTTCATATAGATCTGAATTCTTAACCTATATCAATGATGGTGAACCTTTTAGAGCTCTCGGTAATAACAAATAGTCAGATTTGGCATGCCTTTTGATAGATTTGCTGCCACTGATCTATATCATAAATTTCCTTTTGTTTCTATACATTTCAATTCCCTTCTCTTCCCCCTCCCACCATCCCCTTTTATTCTTCCAGCTTCAGATTCATTTATCTTATGTTGTAAGGTTAATTTTCATATATACAGGTGAATAAATGCACTAATAAGACAAATAACATATAAAACATGTGGACAATTGTACCAAGTCAAGGTACACATTTAGATATATTTTCCAAACAGGATTATGATCCTTCCTTCCTTCCTTCCTTCCTTCCTTCCTTCCTTCCTTCCTTTCTTCCTTCCCTTTTCCCTATTATCTGTCATATATATTATACAAGAGAAATCATATGATATTTCTGCTTGTGTGTCTGAGTTACTTCACTTAACATTATGGTCTTAAGGTGCATTCTTTTTCCTACAGATTGCTCAAATTTTTCCTTTTTGTGACAAAGTAATACTCTACTGTATATAAATACTATAATTTATACACACTATTTATGGATATATAAATAGGTTCCAAGATTTAGCCAATATGAACTTCAATGCTATAAATATGAGTGTGCATACTGTGGTATGATGTATTTAACTCTTTGGGGAAGTGTCTATTCATTTCAGATCCCATTTTAATTGGGTATTTAAATTTCAGGGGTCTAAATTTTTGGAGTTCCTTATATGTACTAGATATTAGCCATTTGATGAGGAGAAGCTGGCAAATTTTTTCTTATTCTATAGTTGTCTCTTTACTCCATTAGTCATTTCCAGTGCTGCACGGAAGTTTTAAAATTTGATTTGGTCCCATTTGTTGGCTCTTCATATGATCTACTTTGGAACTAGGACTTTGTTTGGAAAGTATTTGCTTATAACTATCTTCAAGAGTTTTATCTATTTTGTCTTCTAGAAAATTAAGAGTTTAGACCTTTAATCCATTTTGATTTTAGATTAATGCATGATGAGAGATATGGATCTAGTTTCAACTTTCAGCATGTATATTGCCAGTTTTCCCAGCACCATTAGTTAAAGAAGCTATCTTTCCTCCAGTGAAGGCATTTGCCAGTTTACCAAAAATAACATAACTGAATGTATCTGAAGTTGTTCCTTCTATTTTGTTCCAATGATTCTCATACCTGTTTTTCCCCAATACTATGCTGTTTATATCATTGTAGCTTTATACTATAACTTCAAGTTGAAGCTTATGATGACCCCTGCTTACTGTTGTTGGCCAGATTTGCTTTTGTTTTTCTAGATATTTTCTGGTTCAATGTAACCTTTAGAATTGCTTTATCCATTTTTGTATTTTGATTGGGATTATGTTAAATTTATATAACAGTTTTGGAAAAATGGCTATTTTTTTTAAAAAAAAATTATTGTAAATAGAATAAAACCAAGGAAAATAAAACAGAATAAAACCATCCAAAACAAGCCAGTTTAAGTGAAATAGGACTTCAAAACAATATGAAATCAACAATAGTTACCACAATGCCTCTTATTGTCTTCAAAATAGCTGCAGATACCTTCAGACATAGCAAAAATCAAACAAAACAGAACCGAATAGAACAAATAAAAAAACAATAAAGGACTGCAAAACAAGATAGTAGTAACTCCAAAATGGCTACCATTATATATCTTGCTATCTTTGAAATCGCTGTTCATGCCATCAGATGTAATGAAATAACAACAACAAAAAAAAACCAGAACAAAACCCAAACCAACAAAACAATGAAAATGATATAAATTGATAATGGCTATCACCTTCAGAATGACATCCCTCCTAGATGCCACACTGTGTACCACTATTCTCTGAACAGATGATCAGACAACCAGTCCTAGACCAGCAAAGTTAGTGAAAGAGCAAGTCACTACAAGCATCAAAATTCATTTCACCTCAATAGGTATTACACAGTTTGTTTTTTGTTGGATTAGCTGGTCCCTTATGGTGAGGGGATGTTGGCTCTTTTTGTTTTCCTGCCTGCATGCCGGAAGGGGCTGTGGTATGGCTGCCCCCTTGCCTCCAGTGTCCCACACGAGGTTCTGGTTTGCAGGAAGAGCTTGCTTTCTGGTGAATCCTTGTTTTCTCCTCCTGCAGTCTGAAAATGGTGCTGACTCACAGAGAAAAGCTTCTGTCTGGCTGTTCCCTGGCCTTTGGCAGCCTATACATGGCACTGATTCACAGAGAGGACTTGCTTCCTGGCAAATCCTTGTTCTTTTGCCAGACTGGCCATTTTGACGGTATCAATTCTATCTATCTAGTAACAGTGAATAGCTTTCCATTTTCTGAAATCTTCTTTAATTTTCTTTTTCAGAGTACTATAGTTGTAATTGTGGAGCTCTTTTACTTCTTGGTTAGGTTAACACCTAAGTGTTTCATTTTTCTTGATGCTATTTTGAAAGTTACTCTTTCTCTCAATTCTCTCTCAGTGAGTTTGTTATTGGTGTGCAGGAATGCTATTAATTTTTATATCCTGCTACATTGACAAATTTGGATATTAATTCTAATAATCTTTTAGTGGAGTGTCTGGAGTCTTCTATGCAGAGAATCATGTCACCAGAAAGCAACAATAATTTAACTTCTTCCTTTCCTATCTCCATTACTTTTATTTCTTTCTTTGTCTTATTGCTCTAGCTAATATTTAGAGAACTACATTAAACGTAAGTGGGGATAGTAGAGATTCCTGTCTTGTTCCTGATTTCAGAGAGAAAACTTTCAGCTTCTCTCCATTTAGTATCATGTTAGAAGCTCATTTGACATAGATGACTTTTATCAAGTTCAGCTAAAGACCTTCTATTCCTATTTTCTTCAGTGTTTTCTTTTATCAAGAATGGGTGTTGGATCTTGTAAAATGCTATATTTTTGCATCTATTGAGATGATCATGTGATTTTTATCCTCACTTCTATTTATGTGGTATATTACATTTATAGATTTGCATATGTGGAAACATTTCTATATCTCTGGGATGAATTCTACTAGTTCAAGATGTACCATCTTTTTGATAACACCCAAATCCATGCAATTGGAAATGCAAAAGGTGAAATCTGGATTTCAGCAAAATCCATTGTGATTTCACCTTTTTCATTTCCAATTGCATAGAGATTTGGGTGTTATCTTTCCTTATTTTGGTAATATTAGCTAAGAGTATGTCTGTTTTGTTGAATGTTTCAAGGAACCGATTTTTCTATTTCTTGATTCTTTGTATTGCTTTTTGTGGACTCAATTTCACTAATTTTTGCCTTGATCTTTGTAAATTTTTGCTTCATATTAACTTTGAATTTGGATTGTTTTTTTCTAAGACCTTGAGGTTGTTTCTTAGGTTATTTATTTGAGCTCATTCCATTTTTTTGATGTAGCAATACACTTCTAAGGATGTCTCTCTTAAAACTGCTTTTATTGTGTCCCATAGGTTCCACTATGCCAAACTGGCATTATTATTTTACTATAGAAACTAATATCTTCTTTAATTTCATACGTGATCCATTGATTATTCAAGAGAGAATTACAAAATTTCCATGTGTTTGCATAAGTTCTGTGGTTTGTTTTACCATTGATTTCTGGTTTTATTGCACTAGTTTCTGATAATATGTATGGGATAATTTTGATTTATTTGCATTTATGGAAACATGTTTCTTTTGTAGAAAGTCCCATGTGCTGCTGTGAAGAACGTGTATTCTGTTGTTGAATGGAACACTGTAGATATCTATTAAGTTTATTTGATTACAGGTTTGGTTCAACTTTTATATTTCTTGATTTATTGAATAGCTGCTCTGTGCATTTGTGACAGTAGGATTTTGAGGTTCTGCATTACTATCATGGTGATGTTTATTTGATTTTTTATGTCCATTAGTGTTTGTCTTATGAAGTTGAGTGTTCCAGTATTTGGAGTGTATATGTTTATAGCTATTAACTCTTGCTGTTGAATTGTTTCCATAACTAGTATCTAGTGACATTTTTTTGTCTTGTATGATCTATCGTAGGATGAAATCTATTTTGTCTGAAATAATGTTGGTAGGAATGCAGATTGTTCCAAAAACTGTGGAAATAAATCAGTGTGAATCGTCCTAAAAAAATTATGATTAGAGGTCTCATTTGACTCAGCTGTTCCATTTCTAGGTTTTTCTCCTGAAGCATTAAAAACATCATATCATAGAGATATAACGTGCACCCATGTTTATAGTGGCACAATTTGTAGTAGCTAAATTCTGGAAACAACCCAAATGCCCTTCAACCAAGAAATGGATAAAAAATGTGGTCTTTTATACAATGGAATACTACTCTGCTATAAAGAAGGACAAACTTGTGAATTTTATTCATAAATGGATGCAACTTGAGACCATACTTATAAGTAAAATAAATCAGACTTATATGTGTAAGCATTGTATTGACTCCTTGGCATGAGAAATTGAAAGTAAGTTAGGTTCAAATGTACAACACATACTGTGAAATGGGAAGAAATTTTTCAAAATGAAAAAGGAACTAGGATGGGAAAAATAAGAAAGGAAGGGAAAAGGACAAAAAATAGAATACAAGGTATTTTTACTACTAATTTCTCTTAGTTCACTGAAAAGAAAGTTTTGTGGTAATATTGTTTAGAGAATTTTTATGCCCATATCTTGTACTCTGAGCAACTACTTCAAAGATAACAGTGCTTAATGTATTAACTATTGTCATTCTCCTATTATTTTGTTATGAAATTTTGTTTTACTTTTTCCATAAAAATACTGTGTGTTAAATTCTGAAAAAATGAAATAAGGATAGTAACTTGCACTTTTTTCTGGGAATCTGTTGCATGGAATATTGTTTTCTAGCTTTTTTATTTTTAATTATATGCTTTTGAATTTAATATGTTTTCTGTAGCCTGGATATTGTTTTATTTTCTTTCTTGAAGCACTCTGCCAAACTGTGTGTTTCAGTCGAGAAATTGAGACCATTCTCACTGAAAGTTATTGCTGAGATACATTGACTTGTTCTTGTACCTGCATTATTTTCCATTTGCTGATTTCATTTTCACCCTTTTGCTTAGCTGCTAATCCCATAATGTGTATTCATACTTTTTGATGTATTGACATTATTGACTTTATTGTCTCTTTTTCTAGGATGTCCTTGAGATTTTTTTTGTAGTGTTGATTTGGTGGTTATGAATTTTTTGAGATGCTCCTTGTCATAGAAATACATTATTTCTCCTTCAATTTTAAAGGAAAGCTTTATATGAGTTGTAGTTGGAAGTTATCTTTTAGGGCTTGAAACGCTTCACTCTAAGCCCTCCTGGCCTTTAAGATTTGTGTAAAGAAGTGTGATCTAATTCTAACAGGATTACATTTGTGTGTGATTTGTTCCCTTTCTTGAACAACTTTTAAGATTCTGTCCTGGGATGAACTTCTGGAACTTTGAGGTATAATGTGGTATGGAGATGTTATCTTTTGATCATGGCTATTTGTTGTTTTATATGACTCACTTATTTGTATGTTGATTTCTTTCCCTGAACAGTGGTACTTCATTCATTAATTCTTTTGTTTAAGAACAATTTGCTTTGCAAAAAGAAGCATCTGGCAAAATTTTGGTCTGTGAACTCTGCATCAGGTGATGAACACAAACATGGTCATCTTTCCTTCATGAACATGAACATGGCCATATTTCTCACAGGAACATGAACATGATCATTTTTTCCAGAATTGTGGAATGGATTTAGTTAATGAATCAATGTTCCACTGTATTTGGGAAGTTTTCCACCATTACTTTTGTAAACAGGTTTTTAATGCTATTTGTGTTTTCTTCTGATTTTTTCTTATACAAGTTAATCTTAGTTTAGTCTTCTTTGCATTTTCTAGCAGTTGTTGGAGTGATTTTTTTTCTCTTGAGTTTTTAAGGTATCATTGAGTGGTTGGTTTTTGAAGTCATCATTGTCTTTTAGTATTTTTTAAAATTTATTTTTATTATTTCACCCCCTCCTCCCAGGGTGTACTTCCTCACCCCCACTGCCACCCTCCCTTGGGTGTGTTCCCTACCTCCACCAGCTGTGTGTCACTGGCACCCTTTCCTATTCTTCCACCCAAGGTCAGAGGTAGCAGCAGACTGGCAGCCCAGCCTGTTGGCCTTGGATGGAGGCCCCTGGGGTAGGTCCTTGTATCTCATTGTGGATCTCACACTGATGGAGATCTCAGACCTGGGCACCCATTCTTAGGAGCCACAAAAGGGCTCTGCTCACCGAGAGCCCTGATTCCAAGGACAAAGTCACAGGATGAGACAAGACTGATGGGACCTTGCGAAGGGGTCAGCAGAGCCTTTATTGTCAATGCTGCTGGCCAAGCCAGGTCTGTGACCCAATGGACACAGAAATCCTGAGAGGCTATTGTCTTCTAGTTCTAAAATTCTGTCCTTAAACTGGTCTGTCTTACTTCCCATACTTTCAATATGATTTTTAATATCCTGGACTTCTAATTGAAACCTTTTCATGCACTTAGATTCTTTGGTGAGCTGGACATTAATGCTTTTATTTTGGTTTTTTAAAATTTTATTTTACAGAGAAAAAACAATGAAAACAATGATACAGAATTTAAAAACAATATATCAGGAAATTAACAATGGTTAATATTATCTTCAAAGTATTTGTTCAAAGTTATTGTTATCTTCAAAGTAGTTGCTCAGATTATGAGATATAAGCATGGAAAATTGGTCAAAATATATAAGCACAAGCTATTCTTTTCAAGGAATTAATATCAATTAGTAGTATAATTATGTTACCTATCTGTGTGTGTGTATATATACATTTTTCTTTTCTTTTCTTTTCTTTTCTTTTCTTTTCTTTTCATTTCCTTCTTCCTTTCCCCATCTCAGATGTTCTTTCATTTTGAGCAGTTTCTTCCCATTTCACAATATCTATTGTACATTTTTGATCTTATTTACTCTTTCATGTGTTACATAATTTTGTTTAGCTCATCCAGATTTCTATTAATGTCCTCTAAGAGTGCCTGCAACTTTTTGATTATTACTTCATTTATGTTTAGTTTTATCTTCTCTAATCCAACTAAGTGTTGCTTTGAGCTGTTTGTTGTTTGCTGTGCTTTAAAGGAATTTGGGTGTGTGGTTTATAATATCCTGTCTCTTGGTGCTCCCTCTATTGGCTTTGGGGGAGTTGGGGGTTTTGGGTTGCCTTTTATTTCTATGTTTCTAATGCTTTTGTTCATTTATTTATTTTGTTTTGTGCTAAGCATTGTGAATGCTTACAGTCTACAGAGTTTGTTGCTAATACAGAGATCTCTTTAGTTGTTTTTCAGGGATGTGCTTTGGGCACGGCTAACTATAATCTTTTTCTACAGATTTACTCATGACTCAAACATCTTGATTATTTTGCAAAAGGAAGATTCATTGTTGTTAGTTCAGCAACCAAGATTTCTGGGAACGTACTCTGGTATTGTTAAAATCACAAAGGCAATCTGAGTGTTGGCTTACAGATATAATTGTTAATATCAAATGAAAAAGCTGCAGTAGTATTGCCTGAGACAAATTAGATACTAACATACCATTAGAGAATTATGTACCATCCTTATTTCTAGAGAAGAAACCATCAATTATGTTGTAAACATTAAGAGAAGCCAAATATGTTCTTACAGTTAATATGTACTAAATTTAACAGCTATTTTGTTGTTAATATTAAAAAAAGTATTGAACAGTAACTTTACAAAGTTAACTATCAAGAGTAACAAATCTTCATGGTTATACTATTAAAGATTTAGGGTTTGGAAATGGGAATTCAAAAGGAAACCTAAGTTTATTGGTATATTTTAGTTATATAAAATGATCACACTCATCATAGGGAATTTGTACCTGGACATGATATATCTTGATTCTTCTTTTTTTCCCATTCTCTTTGAAAAGCAGGAGAGAGAAATGGTACAAAAGATTTTATTGGGGAAAAGAAGGATGTCTATAGAATTGGATAAACGTAGGACAAAAAAAAACTGGCAAGAAATAGAAGGTAAAAAAAAAGAGGGAGAGAAAATGAAAGAAATTATACAGAGAGTAAAAACAGGACAAGTATTTAGGGGAGAAAATTTAAACTGAGTAGGAAAAATAGATAAAAATTGATTAGAAGGAAGAATGAAAGATAAAGGAAGATTATTTAGACTTCGAGTAACTGGTGATGAAGACAGGAAGGTACAAATGAAGAAAAAAACAAAAGAACAAAACAAAGCAAGAAAACTAAAAGCAATGTTCACACTTACACATAAACTGTAAAACAATTAAAAAGCCATGTGAACAAAAAAAAATTTTTTAAAGCCAAAAAGAAAGAAAAATATAAGAAAAAGAAATTTCTGTGTGATTTCAGACCTGCAATTATCTTTTGTGGGAATGTCCAATTCAAGGAGTGACTTTGTTCTTCCTTATAGACAGAGGAGCCAATCAAGGCCTGTCTATGCTTGGTCATCACTAGCAAGCTGACAGTAGGATTAAGGTGGGGGTGCCAGTTCTGGAGCTCTCATATCCAGGGAAATTCAATTGGGTCCTGCCTCTGCTAGGCCTTGTGTCATTTAGTTATAACACTCTGGGTGTCTCTTGCCAGCCTGACCATGATTTCCTGACCATGTACATCTCCTGTGGCTTTCCCTCAACCAGTCACTGTGGGAGTTTAAGACCGGGAGCCCTGCATACTAGGTTCAGTTAGCCCCTCCCTAGAATGGTATCCTACCAAGAACTCTCTCTAGGAGATAACGCAGACATTTCAACTTGAGCCACTCACCAGCAGTTGTAGTGCATGACATCCACTGCTCTACTTCACTGATGCATTTAACCCTGAAGTCCTCTGGAGTCACCTGCTTTCACTGTGTATCAGTAAATTCCAGCTTCCTTTCTTCTGCCACAAGCCAGAAGCCAGCTGGCACTGATTGCTTCTCTTTTTTTCTGCATTGTGTCTTCAATTTCTCTGTAGGCTCCAATGTTCCTGTTTTGTAGCAAACTGGAACCGGGAAAGGAGCTACTCCTGAGAAGGTGTGGAGGCAGTGAGCTTTATTTACACTGGTAGGTCTGACTGAGATCAATCCCAAAGAAGCCAGGTGCTGAAAACTCAGAGAAGGAAGTTTTTATGGGTTTGCGAAGTGAAAGTGTAAAGGCAGAGTGCTTGTCAAGTGGGGATTGGTTCTTACAATGTGCATCACAATGGCCAGCAATACATCATAGTTACCAGCTCTTTCTGGGAAACAGAAGTAACTGGAACTGAAGTAAACTGGAGGTTACCTGGGCAACAATAACAATCAGAAACTGAAGTATACTGAATGGAGAAGGGATACATTTTCTGTTATACTGTCAGATCCTTCCTGATTCCCAGGGATCCACCTCTTTCCTTGTTTTCTTCCCCAAGTTGTTATTTTCCAGTACCTGGATTCTGAATCTTGGAGAGGCTGATTTGTTACTGTTTACTGTTCCACTATCTTTCCATAAATTCTGGTTGCATACCATGGTAATTGTGAAATGTGCTGTAATAATCATGGTATACAGATATTCTTAGAGCTCGTTGACTTTAATTCCTTCAGGTATATGCCAAGAAGGAGTATAGCTGAGTCATATGGTAGTTCTAGTTCTAGTTTTTTGAGGAATATACACAATGATTTACATAGTGGCTGTACTATACATTCCCACCAGTACAGTAGAAGAATACTACTTAGCATTTATTGTTTTTTGTTTGTTTGTTTTTGTATTATTGGCCATTCTAACTGTAATGAGATGGAATCTCAGTGTGATTTTGGTTTCCATTTCCTTAATGACTAAAGATTTTTTACATACTTATTGGCCATTTGTATGTCTTCTTTTGGGAAGTGTCTGTTCATTTGCCCATTCCTTGATGGGAGCATTTGATTTTTTAAAATGTTTTTTTTTGTTCTTTATATAGTCTAGATATCAGTCCTCTGTTGGAAGAATAGGTGGCAAAGGTTTACTACCATTCTGTAGGCTGTCTCTTCATTCAGTTAGTTGTTTCCTTTGCAGTGTAGAAACTTTCTAATTTGATGTCCTCTCATCCTATGAGACAGAGAACTAGTTTTGATTTTCCACCCATAGTTATCCTATTTCCCAGCACCATTTACTAAAGGGGCTGTCTTTTCACCAATGTATGTTTTTGCTTATTAATAGATGAATGGATAAAGTAAACATTGAATATAATGCAGTATTATTCAGCAGTAAAGAAGAGTTAAATTATGTCATCTGCAGGAAAATGAATGAAACTGGAGATTCTTAATGTTACGGGAAATAAGTTGGACTCATACAAACAAGTATCTAGCCAGGTGTGGTATCATATACCTGTGATTCCAGTATTCTGGGAGGCTGAAGCAGAAAGACACCAAGTTAAAGTCAGTCTTGGCAACTCAGTTACTTAGCAAGACATTGCATGGAAACCAAAGATAAAATAAAGTCTAGGGATATAGTTCACCATGAAACTCCTCGGTTCAGTTCTCAGTATAAAACAAACTAATAAACAAACAAAATCAGATATCACATGTTTTTTCTAAGATGTGGAATCTGAAAAAGATTAAAAGAGAAAAAATATAAGGTAGATACAGCACTTATTAGATGAAAGGAAGTCTAGAAAGGGGAGAAAGAGAGGAACAGAGAAATGGAAAAAGTGTTATTAACTATATCTTTAAGAGATAGTGGTGCTGACATGAATTTACTGAGATGAAAAAGTATCTTCTACACTCTGTTAAGTGAAGCATCAAATTACTATACAAAACAGTATATATGACATTTTAAATTTATTTTCAAAAATACATTAATGTATAGAGATACAAAGCAATCATCTAGAATGTTGCTCATGTGACTGTTTTAATGTGTCCTGGGAGTGAGATGCTGAGTACATCATTCTTTTTAAGAATGATTTATCATTTAGTATAAATATTGCGTTATTCCTCTGTTGTGAGAAACTGAAAGTGTAAAAGATCAAAATGTATAATAGATATTGCAAGGAAGAAAATGTTCAGATGGGAAGGGGTTCAAGGGAAGGGGGAGAAGGAAAACAAGGAAGAGAAAAGAAAAATTGATAAAAGAAAGATAAAATGTAAACAACGCTTTTATAGATAAGAAGGTGAAGAGGATCAGAAGGGAAGGGAGGGGAATGGGTACAAGTTCCACATGATAAATGTGATCAGTATGTATATCTAAACTGCATCAATAAACTTAATGATAAAAAAATAAAGAGAGTATTTTTGACTTTTTGTTATTACAAAAAATTTCTAAGTGGAGGAAATTAAGAATTGCTACAAGTATGTGAGGTGATGGATATATTAATCAGCTTGATTGTAGTAATCATTTCACAAAGTATATATTTTAATATATGATCACACACACATATAATATATATTCCAATTATCACAAAAAGCCTGTTCTTATTTAGACAACAGTGTGGAATGTGAATGGGCCTTCACCACTGGGCAACATACTCTCAAGCACGGCAGTGTCTCGTGTAAGTGTGGCTCCTTCGGGAGGAGCATTTTCTGCAGGAAGGGCAGTTGAAAGATGCATTCCTTAGCCTCCTTAGAGGGAGGATGCAAGTGGACAGTGAAAAGGGACATGCTTATCACAGACATGCTAGGAGAACCCATCTGCTCCATGTCTGTGGGAGGATGAAGCAACGCTGAATTGTGAAAAAAAAGTACAAACTTGGTTGCAGATGGCAGACTGTGTGGTCCTAGGCTTGGCTATCACCAGGTCAATGACTGATCTTTCTTTTAAGCTCTTTCAACTTTTAATGGCCTCCTTTGAATTCTCACTCTTTGGGGCTGAGAGCAATGAACTCAACTTTGCCATGTGTTTCTTTTAGCTATACAGTGCTTTACCTTGTTCTCATTAACTGTTTACTCAGCTGGATTTGTGCTTCACTGATGGTACATAGAGGGGACAATCAGTGAAACCCCTTTTTTTCCCCCCATTAGCATCCTCTGACTTGTTCAAATGTGCAGACTTTACATTTTGGGCTTTCTAATGAGGAATACTCTAAGAAAAAAACATGTTTTATAGGGCTAAAGAAAATATCAGTTGCATGAAAATATTAAGAAAATATAGCCCACTTTATCCCATTTCCCTAGTTAGGAAGAGAAATTTATTTTTAATGAAGAGTAGTGCCAAATAATGAAAGTACATGCCTAGCATGAATTAAGTTTTAGAGATTTCTTGATGATTAAAACCTTAGCCTCAAGATTACTTAATTTTGAGTCTAATCTCTCCTTATAAACCTCATACCCATCTTTCCCTTTTTTCAGCTTCTGAAAGCCATTCATTTGTCTTTTGTCTCTATTTATTTGCCTGTTACGGATATTTCATATAAGTCATCAAATAATATGTGGCATTTTGTGTTTTCCTTATTTCATTTAGCATCTTATCAAGGTTTACCCACATTGTAGCATGAATCTATTTTTCATATATTTTTATTATAGAAAATTATTCCATTTTGTAGAAGATATATCCCCCCTCCCTTCAGACTGCCAATGTTGACTTGGGCTCCCAAGATGATCTTAGGGAGCCTGAAAAGAATGATTCAATTAGTAGATAAGATCTTCAACACATGGCACAACCAAAGACCCCCCAAACTCTCTTCCTGACCATGTTTGATATGGTCAGCTGTCATCACTGCCTTATTATTAATTAGTCCTTTTTCTTTTGTTTAGTCTTTCAAATCAGAATGAAGGAATTGGCAACCCAAAAACCACAACAAGTCAGGTTACTAAGCAACTACTTAAAGAAACAAAATGAGGGAGATGTGCAGGTCCTTGTGACACCCAACAAGTTGATATGTGTGTGGGTTGCCTCAGGAGGTGGAAGACTGCTAACTCTGATGAGTCAAAATGTCTTGAGGACAAGATGTTTTTGCAGTTTCAGCAGAGATACACCTTATGGAGAAAACAAGGAAGCTTCCAAGGGGACAATCAGATAAAACATAATTATTCAGCCAAACTGTCACGATGTCTTGCTTGCTTGCTTTGTTACCAAAAACAAACATCTTCACTCAGGATATCTCTATACCTTTGTTGTTCCCCAATAAATCTCTGGTTTTGAGTCAATTCTGGGCTTTACTCCATTCCAGTGAAGACCTGTAGCCCCAAATCCAAAATTTTCTTTGTCTCTCACATCTATGTTTTTCAGTCTAACAGGGTTTGCTGTCCCAAATGTGACATTTATCCACTCATCATCTGATGGACACTGGGTTGTTTCTGTGTCAGCTACTATGAATAATGCTTCTGTGAACATTCACACGTAAACATGTGTAGAGAAATTTGTTTTCATTCTTTTGATGATATATCTGAAAGTGGATTAGCTCAGTCATATGATGGTTCTATGGCTTCCTTTTTGAAATATAGTGAAATTGTTTCATTGGAATGGATTTTGATTTATTCTTAAATTATAAATCCTCTTGTTGTCTTCTAGCCTTTGTATTATTACTTCCTGGTACCTTGTTATTTTTAAGAGATCCTTCCTTTTGCGATCATACATTGCAAACCTATCTTCAAGTTTTGAAAGACTGTCTTTAGTTTCTGTCAAGAAGTTTGGCCAGCCTTCAGTGGAGTTTTTAATTTCCTGATATTCTCTTTGACCTGTCTCATGTATTCTAGATTACTTATATTGTTCATCAAAGGCTTCTCTCCTTTGTCTGGGTTCCTCCATTCTTCCATTTGTGTCTTCTTGAGGAGTGCCTGGCATTTCTTTTATTGATCTTCTTATATTTTGCTTCACCTGAGTTAGAATTTTAGATTTAAATTTGTCATTGAGGTCATGGAAGTATTTCTTTATTTCCATTGAGGCCGTGTCTGATATTGCATGTTTGCAGCCCTTGATCTCCTCTGTATTTAGCTCTCCTGGACTTATTTTCCCTGGGTCAGTGGCTGGTGGCTTTTGTTGTTTCTCTGCCTTGTCATTTTTCTGGTTTCTTTCAGACAGGTGAACGGTGGAGGTCTCAGGACCGTTTTGTATTGCTTGCAGTTTTTCTGAAGCATACTAGCTAGGGGATTTCTGCCCTCTCCAATTTGCTATTGACCTGTGAGGTGTATGCAGGGGCAATGTAGGCTGGCCCCTCTAGGCAAAAGAACAAAAATCATAAAAACAAGTATACTCACATACTTACCTTTCTTTAAAAACATAATTACAAAAACAAAAATGGAGAATACAGCTACTCTCCCCCACAATTAGACCTTACCACCTTTACAAAAAAAAGTTTAGTTTTCTTTTTCTCTTATAGATAAGCATTTGCTCATGCAGAATAGTCAGTACAGCAACTACTTCAGAAACAATCATCACTGGATAGAGTTGGGGAATGACATTAACCCCTCTTCCTTCACACTTACAATTATTTATACTAACCAATACCCATGACTATCTTTTCAAGGATGGAATATCACTGGAATTAGTTTTGGTAGTGAGTTAAGAATTCCCTAGAGCATAATAGCTTTGTTTTGTCAATTTCTTTGCCAAATTCCCACCTCAAGTCCTGTCCTATTTCTAGGAGAGTTCCTAGTTTTTCACTTTATTATGTATTCTCCATTTTTATCATTACAAGAATAAATTATTCAACATAGCCTCTAA
This sequence comes from Hydrochoerus hydrochaeris, assembly GCA_004027455.1. Classification (NCBI taxonomy): domain Eukaryota; kingdom Metazoa; phylum Chordata; class Mammalia; order Rodentia; family Hydrochaeridae; genus Hydrochoerus; species Hydrochoerus hydrochaeris. The sequence goes on along the minus strand of PVLA01002014.1, from coordinate 26,725 downwards.
AATCATCCTCTTTTCTTTTTTAATGAGGGTATAAGCTCTACAAACTATATATAGAACCTATATTTGTAAATACAAAGAAAAAGAAACAGAAGGTAAGCAAGATAGTACAAAGAAGCTGGTCCTATAATGAGGCTTAAGAAGTAGAAAAGGCTTAAGAATGCTAGCTTTGAAACAGGAGAAAAAGGAACAGGGCATGGTAGCACATGCTTGTAATTCTAGCACTCCGGGAATCTGAGGCAGGAAGATCTTGAGTTATAGATCAGTCTCAGCAACTTAGTAATTTAGCAAGACCCTGGCTCAAGTACTGTATTTTTAAAGGTGGTATATTTCAGTTTGCGGATGCTGGACCCAATCTCCAGATCTGCATAAGAGGAAAAAGGAAGGAAAACAAAGAAAGAAAGAAAGAAAGAAAGAAAGAAAGAAAGAAAGAAAGAAAGAAGTATAGAAGAAAGAAAGAAAGGAAGAAAGAAAGAATCCACAACATACAGTTCACATAATAAAAGCAGTTAATCCACTGTCTATTTAGAACCTCTATGTTCATGATCATGTATGATAACCATTCTTTATTCATCCAGTTTCAGCCTCTGATTGAATTTGTTTTCTATGAAATGGTTCTTTTCTGGAATGTTCTGTCTTTATTCCTCTACCCTCAAAGAAACACCAAGGGGAGAAGCCTTACTACAGCTCTCTTTTAAGATCCCCGATCTCCCAAACAAGTATATACTGATGGCTTAAATAAAATGAGACAAGCAGTATGATTTTAGGGCTCCAGGGGAGTCAAAACCCTTTAGCTGAGTTCGAAACTCTGAGGGCTAAGACAAAGAGTTCTCAAGACTGCCTAATTTTACTAGGTTCAAAACGAAGGGCAGGGAATTAAGGAAAGCACAGGAAATGAGCAGGACCTTGAGAGTCACTTCAAAGACTTCTGCAAGTAGTAAATTATGCCAATTTAGGAGAACCATCTTATCTTCAGGATGGAATTTATAGTAGGAGTGTGACTGCAGGAGTGAGATTCCTTTAGGTGTAGTCTCTATTTACTTAATAAGTGTTAGAGCCAAGGTGCCCTCAGCTGTGGTCTTGTCTTGCCTTTGAGGTATCTTTGGACTCACAGGCCACTACAGGTCTCAGCCAGGACCAGTGATTCATAGAGGTTCACTTTCTATGAATCAGCTCCTATTGCCAGGCAGGGGCTGAGGCCTAGGACAGACTTGGATAAACATAGAAAGCCAATTAGTTAATTTTAAATCCTGCTCAGAGCCAATTCATTAGTGGTATCCAACATTGACCCTACTTTCTCCATATACTTCTCATTTTTCTAGAACATTCTGTCCTCATGCTCCTGCCATTGCAGAAATTCCTGGGAATTCTACTCAATTCTCAATAAATTACATTCTGAATCTGATTCCCTGATATTTTCTTCAAACCAGCCCTCCCAACAACTCCTATGGACTTGTCCTTATTCCAAAGACCAAATTTCTTATCTTCAGAGCACAGAGCCTCAAAGAAAGCATCTTTGGGGTTGCAGAAATGTTTTGTACTATCAGATCATATCTTCCACCATCCATTTCCTCAAAAGTATGACAGAGATCACCACTGAAACAAAATATTACTGGGGAAAAAGAATTTTCCTTTAATATGGGCATGTACTATAGCAGAACAAGTAGGGTCTCTGATGTTTGAAAAAATATAGATATCAAATATACACGTTCATAGTGGTCATTTCAAAGATATACAAGTTTGTTAATGTACAACTGAAAATTGATATATCTTACCACAGCTCTCAAATCATGCCTTGTGGAGGCAAAGTGATGTAATGACAAAGCCATAAACCAGGCACATAGAGAACTGAAGTATGGTGTCAGCTCTCCCATTAACCGGCTGTATGACCTTGGACAGGTCAATTTCACACTCATTTTCTTCATCTACAGAGTGTACAAATTGTAAGTTAGAAAGACCTTTCCAAAGTGTTTTTTTATCATGACTGTAATTTTACCAAGTAATGTCACTACTCAAACACTAGAAGAGTTATAATAATCTTTTCTGCCTTTTTCTATTTTGTTTTTTACTTGTACTGAATATTAAACTCAGGAACTTCACACTGAGATACATCTCCAGACCCTTTCTTATTTCATATTTTGAGTCAGGGTCTCACTAAATTGCAGAGGCTAAGCTTGAACTTGAGAACTTCTTGTTTCAGTCTCCCAGTGTGTTGAGATTATTGGTATGTGCCAACACTCTTAGCTCTTAGCTCTGTTAGTATTTTAACTGCTTGTTATTACACACAAAACTTATTTTACAGCATAGTAAGGTGTGGTGAATGGTACTGTGAAGAACACTGAAGAAGAATACCTTCTTTTGGGCTTAGTGTTCTATTTTTGGAATGACCATAACATAAGAATATAATGAATTTTTTTCCTTTCAAACTCTTGTTCTTTGAATTTTTCTAGGTAACACATATGAATTTCATAAAAAAATTTAAAACTTGCAATCTTTGGCATAAGATGGTTATGATTATTTTCATTCTAATGTTCTAAAAAAAGGATTTATATTGGAAATACAGCAAAACAATGTTCATTCACGCTGACTCTCTTTGTCTTCCTGAACTTAGTAGCAGTTTAAAAAGTCATATATTCTGTGTCTCCAGGTAATAAAGTATCCTAGAAAAAATTACCCAGCCCCATAGTCACCACTCTTACACACTGCAATGTCTGAGCACTTAGTATCTTTCAAAACCAGTGCTCTCACATGTAAAAAGGGGGACAAAATGCAAGCCTTACAAGTAAAATGAGATCTTGAGTGTGAAGGAATCCTCAGAGGCCATTTACTAGGTGTGTGTGTGTGTGTGTGTGTATATATATATATATATATATATATATATATATATATATATCATATACATCCTGCATTTTGCTACTGTCTTTACCACTCCTATTATCTGACACCTGTGGTTGCCCATATTCAGGTGATTCCTGAAGATCGTTGAGTTTTCTCCTCCTAGCTTTGCATAAGGGTTGGAAGAAATCTAGAATTTAATTTAGTTCTCTCTCTTAATTTTTCTACCCCTGCACTACCACCAATTAAATTGTCACTTGGGTCTTATGAACTCAAACAGTTCATTTAAACTCAAAATTTCATATGGGGGAATTGGCCAGGGCTATGTATGAGATATATATGCAGAGATAAGGAACTTTTTGGAGCCACAGACCCTAAACTTTGAAGAAATCTTGGCTAGAGATTAAAAGCCTACAGGGTTAGAAATCAAAGTAGGATAAAAACACATTGTTTTAAGAAATGAATGCTTTGAACTTCGTCCTCCTCATATTCTGAATTATTACTTAGCTTGGCCCTAAAGTTAATCATGTAACAGATCACTCTGATATTCCCCTGTCCTTCTCTTGTCCCATAAATGAATTCATGCATAGATGTCCTGCTTTTTCCTTTTATACTTGCTTCCTGGCTATATCAATAAAAAGCCACAGAAGAGATGGCTTTATGAGACTCTCTTATGCTGAGGGGTCTTTGCTAAGGACAGTCCCTCTTGGGCTTTTTAGATTTTGAATTGGATATTGACTCTAAGTAATCTCTCATCCTTTGTGCAGTGCCAGAGTTGTAAATTGTGACAATCTCACATTTCTCATTAAGGTAACAATAACATCCTTCCTTCTTTTCAGGGTTATTGGGAGGATCTGATAACACCAACAAGTGTCTGTTGTCAAGAGGAAGATATGCCTGGAAAAGGGTGTGTCATGGAGATCATGGGAAGAATTATGGAAACAGTGTAGTGACAAATAGTACAAGAACAGGGCAAAGTTAAAGTGTTTTAGGATATAATTGGCTTAAGTTAATATTGTTGGTCCCTTCTGTGGTTTGCATTTCCAGAGCATTTCATGTAGTGCATACATCATATCCTCATGGCTTTTGACTGCATCATTGTGCCCGGTTGTTCAGCCTTACTACAGAACTCAATCATAATTAAGGTAGGCAAGATAATAGCACAGACTCATGATTAACATATTAATAAGCTTCACACTGTATATCCTGACAATGTTACTCATTACTTATGATGCATCACAAAATGATTCTCCAGAGACACCTGAAGAATAGTAAGTCTAATTCTGGCAAATGAGTGATGACAAATTTGACTTCATTTATTTAGGGAATGGTCATATATGAATAAAATTCAAGTACTGCTTAATGAAAGATGTATAAAACATGAACCTGACAAAGATGCAAAATGAAAGTTCCACTTTATTGAACCATGACATTTAGACTTCTCTAAAATGAACTATTTGAGAAACATTCAATAAAATAGCTAATATTCATAAAGAGGTTCAAGGTTCATATCCCTGTAATCTGACCTACTCAGGCAACTGAGGCCAGCCTGTGCAACCTAGCAAGAACCTGCCTCAAAATAAAAATAAATAAGTCTTAAGATTCAGTTGCCTGTACCATAAAAACGGGTCAAGTAAATAAAAGACAGATTAAAGAAGTGAGACTAGAAAAAATCAGTGAGACAAAAATCTTTAAAATATGGGTTCTGAATTGGATTTTAGAACAAAAAAGGGGCATTAATGCAAGAAATCTGATAAAATTCTAATAAAATTTTTAATTTATATAATAGTATTGAATCCATGTAATTTCCTCATCTTGATAATTTTATGAAGCTCGTGTAAGTTAACATTAGGGAAAGCTATGTAGAGTATATATGAACTGAACTATTTTTTGTACCTTTTCTGTAACAATAAAATTATTTTCAAATAAATTTAAAATGATCTGACATATGTGGATATTCCCTACACAGCAACATGAAATGTATAAACTGGCCATACTGGAGCTAAGCCCAGCATTTGTCTCAGGGTATTAGCCTGACTCATGTTTCAGCTCTGGCCCTACAAGTCAGTTGTTTTATTGGTTTTCACACATATAGGTAGTGAGAAACCTAGACTAGCCTGAGAAGTGATTCTGAAGAGAAAAAGGGAGATCAGGGGATTGAGCTTTGTAATCCTAGCTTCTTTCCTCCTCATTTTCTTGTTTAAAAAAAACTAAGGGTGGACTCAAATTTTAATTACCCTTTACAGCTTTGAAATTGTTGGTATGAACTCTAATGGTGTATATATTGAGGAAAATAGTCCTTGGAAAAAGTTGAAACAGATTTAAGGGAGAGACAATTTAATTGGTGGTAAGTAGAACTTTGAAAAAATTTTGAAGATCGTGTGTCTTCTAAGAGCCTTTTACCAAATATTTGAAACTAGAGATATATACTATCTTTGTCATCAATAATGGCATCTTGTTAGATAGTGGGGATAAAAGATGCTGGGGGCAGACTATGGGAAGTATATACTACTGGAAATGGAAATAGAGGATCCTTTCTTTGTTTAGATGTCATCTAGTGACATAGAACATGGACTTTTTTTTTCTCAAAGCATTTTTCATTCTTCATAAAAGTGGAATAGTATATTAAACATAAGACATAATTTATGCTAGAACTGTTGTCTTGGTTACTTTTTTCTAATTGTTGAGATAAAATATTTGACATCCAAAATGAAGTAAGGAAAGACTTATTTAGCTTAGTTTTTAGAGGTTTCAGTCCGTACTCAGCTGGCTCCAAGGCAGGTTGGCATGGCTGAAGGGCAGCTTTTCATGGCAGCTGAAAGCTGCAAAAGTGAAAGGGCCAAAAAGGGAAAATATGCCTTCTTCCCTCCTTTATATTGTATGCTGGCTCTGTCCCCTGGTGAGTGCAGCACTCACACTGCCAATCCCAGCACTAGACAACAATCTAATAAAAACACTGGATTTAGCTGCCACCATGATTGCATGAGGCTTGAGTGACCACGTAGACACAAACCATAACAACTGCGCATGTATTGACTGGCTCTAAATTTGAGATGAGAAAATTGCAATACACTATGCTCCTGGGTCTTTGTGGGAGGCTACAGAAATCCATTAAAGTAGCTTCTTTCTCTGTTCTGTGCAATAACATCAGTAATCGTCATTATCAACACTTTACACATAAAACACTTTTAACTTTTCAAAGCACATTTAAGCTATTGTTATTTTGCTTATTCTTTTCTATTCTATTCTTTGCCATGGATGATGGTAAGACAGATATGACTATTGTCTTTTTTACAAAGGAATGGAGGCATATTTGAAAATTGATCCATGAACCATATATGGACCTATGTGAACAAGAGGTTCATGATTTATCCAAAGGAGGATGCGTGGTGATTTTTTTTTAATTTTGAAGAGAATAAAACTAAATGAGAAAACACAAAATGGGGTCAGTCAAAACAAAAGGATGGACATAGTACAGGACTTAAACCCAAAATGCAAGGTGATCTACAATGGTTACCATGATGTTGCTTGTTATTTTCAATAGAATTGCCCATATCATTAGGCATAATACAATAAACATCACAATACAGAACAGAATCAATAAGAGAAACATTGGAGACATTATAGGACTTCAAAGGAAGGTAATAGTCAAACAAGAATGGGTATCATAGTGAATTTCAGATTCAGAGTAGTTGCCTATACTCACAGAATTGATACTATCAAACATAACGGATTCGAATAAAGTCAGTCAAGACGAGATAGCAACCAAACAAAACAGATTCAAATAAAATCAGTCAAAACAAGATAGTGAAAGTAATACAGGGATTCAGATTAAGTTAACTGGAAATTAAAAATGGTTACTGTAGTATATCTTGCTATCTTTGGGATAGCTATCCATGCCATCAAATCTAGTACAGGTAGACAAACTGGAACAGAATATAACCAAACTAAACAGAGAGATGAAAACAATATGGGTTTCAAATCATGATACAAGATCAACAATATCCTCAGCCTTCCCTTTTTAGACAATTCCTCCCCTTTCACTTTCATAGGGTGCATTGTACATTTTGTATCCCACTAACTTCTTTAGTTTTTAGATTAGGGAGGCAACCCATTATTTACCTAAGTGGTTCTGAATCTTTTTACCCCTGAGCTTGATCTCAAGTTGTATCTATTTACCTACAAGAGCCTCAAGGATTTCCTTCCTTATAGCTGAGTAGTTTTCTATTGTATAAAAATGTTATGTCTTTCCAACCAATCTGCAGCTAAAGGGTGAGCTACCCCCACTTTTTTCTGGTTCCCTGTCACATAGAGCATTATTTTCTCATCTTTGCCTTTTCAGTCCATAAACCCTCTTTCAGGTTAATTATATTTTTTATATAGAGCATCTTGTTAGACCCTATCTACTGATCCACTCTGTCTGTGTTTCTCTATATTAGTAAATCAAGGCCATCCATGTTAGCAATTATGGCCAACCTTCTCTGCCTAATCTCTGCCATGTTATTTTTCTGTCATTGTTTGTCTACTTTTCCTTTTCATTCCAGTGTCTGCACCATTCAGTGAGCCCCCTCTGCCGCTGTTCCTGAAGCCATGGTCTTTTTTCTCTCTCTTTAGAATGTCTTTCAGTATTTTTTGTAGGGTTGAATTGGTGGTCATGAACTTCCCCAGTTCCTAATTGTCATGGAAGCATCTTGTTTCTCCATTAATTTTGAGAGATAGTTTTGCAGGGTACATCAATCTGGGTTGGAGGTTATTTTCTTTCAGGGCTTGAAATACTTTACTCCAAGATCTTCTTGATTTGATGGTTTGTATCGAGAAGTCTGTTGTGATTCTGATAGATTTCCCTTTATAGGTGATATGTTTCTTTTCTCTGATGACTTTTAATTTTCTGTTCTTGTGCTGAATTTCTGGGATCTTGATTATTATATGTTTGGATGTATATCTATTTTGGTTTTAGCTATCTGGGGTTCTGTATGCCACATATATCTAAATATCATTTCCTTTTCCTATGCTTGGGAAGTTTTTCTGTAAATAGCCTTTTTATTTCATTTGTGTTTACACCTGCTTCTTCACTCATGTATTTTATTCTTAAATTATAGATCATCTTATCATCTTCTAACCTTTGTATTGTTACTTCCTGGTTCCGTGTTATTTTTAGGAGATTGTTCCTTTCATGATCACAAGTTACAAATCTGTTGTTATGGATTAAAAACTGGTGGTCAAATTAATGGCAGCTGGATTATATCACCATGGTGCTGAACATAGATGTTTCACCTGAGGAAATTGCCTCACAAATAAAGACGTGGAGAAGGAAAAGAGAGATGCATTGAGGTGCGTAGAGATGTGTTGGGGTACACTGAGGTGTGTTGAGGTGCACTGAGACATTGTGGGTTCTCCTATGTGTTGCTGTTTGAGCCATTGTGTTCTCCTGGAGAACCTTTGGCCCTCACATTGAGCATTGCTTCCTGGCTCCAGAGAGGAGGATGTGTGCTGCTTGGTCTCCAAGATGAACTCGTTGTGTTGGCTTCCTGACATTTATTCAACTGTGCTTGTCAATGGAGGATCTTGGGGCCTCAGTGTCGCTGAAGATGGCTGTAGTGCTTTTCAGGACAGCCCTGGACTTTGTTATGAGTGTGACTTCTCGTCTCCAGTGTAAAACCCTCAACCTATCAGCACAGCTCCTTCACACTGCTAGTATAGACTTCCTAGTTTCCACTGCTGACCTTTGGGCCTTTCCAGCACAGATCCATAAAAGAGACTGGTATGAGTCCTTCTCGTGGACTCTAGACCTCCAGTTGGGCTCGTGGAAGGTATTGTCATGAGGTCTGTGTCTTCATCTGGACTCATGTGGGACATTGCTGTGGGATTCAGGCCCTTGGGTAAATATTCTATGTCTTTAGTGTTGTGGATAGATTTCCTGCATTTTCTTGTGTTAACTCTGGGTAACCATCATAAAAATAGTATTATAAACTCCATGTCCTGATTCTAATTGTTCTCTGCACAACCTCTGACTGCAAACATCTGTGTTCAAGGTTTGATATTATATCTTTAGCTTCTTTCAAGCAGTTTTGCCAGCTTTCAATGCAGTTTTTAATTTCCTGGTAATCTCTTTGAATCTGTTTCATATATTCTAGATTTTTTAAATATTCTTCATTGAAGGTTTCCCTCCTTTTTCTAGGCTCATCCATTCTTTCATCTGTGTCTTCTTGAGAGGTACTTAGCATTTCTTTTATTATTTTTCTTATATGTTCTTTTACCTGTATAAGTATTTCTGTTTTAAGTTCTTTTATAATTTCATGGAGATATTTCTTTATTTCAGATGATGTTTCTTCAGAAACTTTGGATGTGCAACCCCTGATCTCTTCTGTGTTTACCTCTCCTGGGCCAGTACTGCTTGGGTTGGAGGCTGGAGACTTCCTTTTCTTTCTTCTTGTCATGTTTCTGGTTTCTTCTGGACCAGTGGATAGTGGCGGTCCCCAGAACTTCCTGCATTGGTAATATTTTCTCTGAAACTTGCTGGCTAGGGATTGCTGCCCTATCCAGTCTGCTGGTGACCACTGGAGTACAAGCAGGGGAGGGGAAAGCTGCCCCCACCCTTGAGCTGGTCCACCACTGGGCATCTTCACCACGTTAGTGTGTGCTGTGCAGTCAGGGCCAGTTTGTGATAGCTTCAGGGAAATCTCGGTCTTGGGTATTGGATCAAGTTGCAGGACTCAGTCCAAGCAATTCTCACCAATCTGCTCTGCACTAGGAGTGGCTGTATGAAGCCGGCTTCAGTTCTGGTTCTGGGCTTATCCTGTCAACTCCAAAATGTCTCCCGACCAATCACCCACTCCCGTGGGATTACTGAATTACCCACACTCACTGTGAGCCAGTGCAGTTCTCCAGTCTGCCGCTCCCCTCTGTGACCGTGTCCTCTTGTTGAGCCCCTTGGGTTTTCCAACCCCCAACTTCACCATAACTATGCGTCTTCAGATTCCAGTGGTGTTTCGTGCACAGTGGGACCGGCTCTGGTGAGAGTGCTTCTGGCTACAGTTTTCTGTGCATGTTTTTCTTTTCTTTCTTTCTTTTTTTCCACTTTAGTTTCTTCCTGGGTTGAGAGCATCTATCTCCTTCCATCTGGTCTTTTTCAGGATGCTATATTCCAGCATCTGAGCTGTTTCTCTCAAGAGAGGTTTTTTACTTTGCTGCTTATTGATCTGCCATCTTCTCAGCTCCTTACCTGTGTTACAGCTTCCTGTGCTGCTGCGAAAGCCTTGGCCAAAGCTGTCTCCTCAGGGCACCTCACTGCCTCCATAGCCCCAACATGAGTGGCCAGAAACGTCTCTGGAAGTTCCGCCTTGGTGATATTTTGAAAATTTTATCCAGTTGTTATTTCTAACTATAGCGATACTGTTGTCGGCTCACTATTTGACTATTTTTTTCACTTAGGAATATTCAAACATTATGCAAACACTCAGTACTTCTAAGTTGTTCCACGTCCTAGTAGTTGTCTTCTTTGAGCCACAGAGAAGGAATTATTTTTGTGAACTTTAGCATTTTGAGTTAGCCATGCTAATCAGGTCAGAGTTTAAAAGAGTCATTATTTCAAATTAGTATTAAAAGTAATGTGTTTCTAAACAATTTCTAGCCCCACTAATAATTTTACTTGATTTACTGTATTATATTTTAATTATTAAAATCTGTTATATTTCTTCTCAGTACCAAGTTTTATATTATCATTGAACAGAGATAACTCCACTTAAACTTTCCTTGGATGCAGGTTCTCCAACTGAATACTTCCTCAGTACAAGTTGTTATCATTAAATCAACACAGTAAGTACCTGATTTATGAACATTTACATAACAAATTTTCACAGGTGTACCATATAAGATTCATATGTTTACCTTAAAAAACTCATTTTGCTAGATAATGAATGAATTCATCTTATTGTGGGAAGCAGGTGAGCCATGGCTGTGCTGGAGGTCTGCCAGTTCTTTGGAACTAGAGCAAGTTCAGTCTGGGTGGGATCTGGCCTTGGTGTTCCTCTCTGTTGACTATAAGATAGCTCTGAGAATGTTTTGCTTTCAGTGTTCTCAGCAAAACACTGAGAACTTACACTTTTGGCCCCAGCGTGTGATTTTCCCCTTTTTATTGTGCATAAGTAAACATACAGACCTTACTGGGTTGTGACTGCTTCCCCATTGGAGAGGTCAAGTCCCACCCAGTCTCAGTTTTCTTTTTAGTATGTGTCTAGTTTTTTCATAATCTCCTATCACCCCTTCTCAGGACCCTGATGGCTGCAAAGATCATGGTCAGTTTATGAATGTTCTGTGTAATGGAACTCTTTGTAAATTGGGAACTTATTGTAATTGTGATCGTCTAGCTCCTTTGAATAGTGATTAGTGGGAAAAGATCATTAGTTTTCAATTTTGATTTCATTTTTGAAATCAAATTTTTCATCTCTAGGAGACTTCCAACTGCAATTATAGAACTTATAAAAGTTTTGATTAGAATTAAATTTTAGAAATGTTTTTTGTGAGGTCCAAAGGGGACAATGACATGGCCCCAATAGCATTCTGGGAAATTTAAGTTTCTTAGCAATGATTAGACAGTTACAAGAAATTTTTTAAGTTGAATTCTAGTATAGCCTCCAAAGATTTCTCACTTTAACTCCCAGATTATGATTTTAATGATATATATATATATATATATATATATATATATCTGTAAAATAGACTTTTACATTTACCCTTATAAAGAATTTCCAGGTGAGATAAATCTCACCATACAAGGTCTTTTAAAAGCAGTGTTTTCACCAGCTGGAGGCATGTAAGCCAATCAAATAGATTCAAAGTATGACACAGAATCTATGCATAGTCGCTAGTTCTATAAATGCAGGACATGGAAAGGTTCACCTGGGAGGAGCAAAGAGGAGTCTCTAGAAGCTATGAGGCAGAAAGGAAGTGATGAGCTTTGTCCTAAAGCTGCACAAAACAAAATCTGGAAATGGCTGACATGAGCATGTTTCCAGCACCTTTAGATAGGGTAATACAGCTAGAAACAGTGGAGCTAAGGAAATCACTCCTATCCATTTAATTTTAAACAGCACCAAAAAGCCATTACTCTTTTCATTGTCCTAAGAGAAGTAGAGGATCACAGAACAAAAACCTAGTGCGTTGTTGATGCTCTAGGCAAGAGCACATGGTTGTTGAATCTCCTGACCTAACCTTCAGTCACTTTCACCCTACTCCAACCTTATTAAAGGTTCATGAATATGTACTACATGTCATACATATAATTAAGATTAGAGTGAGATCTGGGACAAGCTTCCATGTTGAGAGCCTCTGAGACGACACAGCTCACACAGTCAATCATTCCTGCCAATCATACCTAGAGACTCAGGAGAGGCACCTGGGCTCAGATGCAAATCCTTTAAATTCCAAAAGCCTTGTTACAGGAAGCTGTGTTAGAATATTATAGGCAGTCTGACAGGTCTGGGCCCTGGAAGGAGCTAGTGCAGAAGACCAGATAGCTTGTAACCTTGGAGGATGCAGACACATCTTGCTGTGGACCAGACCTCAAGACAAAAGGCAAAAACAAATGCAACAACTCCATAAGTATAAACATCAGGGATCGATATTCTAAATAGTATGGTATGGTATGGATCATCTTGAGAAGGCCAAGAGTCACCATCTTAACCCCCTACGGGAAGAGTCACTGCTCTTTAAGCATATCCACTTACTACATGACTTGCTTCCCCATTTATTCCCAGTTTAGTCAATTTTACCAGAAAAATTAATCTTACTGGTTGACCATAGTTCTGACTCACTTCATACCCATCTCGTGAGTTCCCGTGTTTTCCCCACCTTAGACCTGCCTCATTTTGTGATTTTACTCCATAAAACTCCCTAGAAAAGACAGAGTCTTTGGCAACCCATTCAGGATCTCTTCTGTCTCTCTCTCTCAGACAGAAGCTTTCTTTTTTCTCAATCAATATATTCTGCTCTTAACCTCTGTTGTTCCTAAAATTCATTCTTTGATTTTAGAGAACATAGACTTATACTGGACATATAGTAGTTGGGAGTTTCTTTCCCCTGTTTCAGCCTAATTTATTTGAAGGCTGCTCTGTGCTGTGTTCTGTGTGCAGTGTTTTTGCTTTCCCATCACCCTGGAACTACTGCTATGTTCATGCCATATTTTTATCAGCATGGACTTGCCCTGAGCAAAGCTTTCCAAGGTCTTCCATAAATATGTAGCTGCTTCTCATTTGCTGTCTGGTGTGTGCTTAGATTTCATTGCTCATCATACACAAGAACCTTGATTATACCTATTAAATTTATCACCTGGTAACAAGAACACATCTTGGCCAACAAATTGATTTCAACATTGTGAGACTCTGAGTACATAATTTATTTGAGCTCATAGATCTCTGATGTTCAGAACTGTGAGATGGTACAGAGATGTTAGATCTCTAAATTTTTGGTAGTTTTTTAAACAGTAATAGAGAATGAATATACCACTACTTGAAGTTGAAAGACCTAAAATTATTTATTCTGGATAAGAAGTGATCATTTTTCATGTGAAAGAAATAGTAGATATCATGTCTTGCTGATGGATGGTGCTACCTTTCTTGGTTCCAATAAAACATTTTGAGAAGATAGAAATGCTTTATGGCAATGCCGTTGAACACAACAGCCATAGTCACAAGTGGATATTGAGCTGTTAATAAATGGTTACCACTTCTGAGAACTAAGGTTCAAATTTTATTTCATAGTAATGACTTTAAATTCAAATATTCATATACAATTACTGGCTGCTGATTTGAATAGAACAGCTTTAGAAGATAAGAGCAGAAAAATACATAGACGCACAATAGCAGCAAAGGCAGTAGATTTATGCAGCACAAACAATAGTTTTCTACTGATTGGATCTATTTATACATAGAATGGTAGGCCTTTAAGTAGTGAATTCCCAGTCACTTGAAAATAAACACAAGTTGGATGATTATGTATCCAGGATACTACAGAGGCAGTTTCTGCTTTGGAAAAGATTTTGTTCAGAAAACTTCTCTGGACTTTGCCAATTCTGAAATTCTAGGTGCTAAAAAATGGAGATGGTTTTACTAATTTCCTAATGGAGCTTCTCCATATGTGATCAGAAAATAACCAATTTCAAGAACTCTCACCATTCATCTTTCCTTTTTTTGAACTTTCATATATGTATTTTTAAAATACCAGAAAAACTTCAATTTTTTGGCGAGGCATTAAGTTTCTCATAAATAAAGGCAATATCTTTTTATAATACAAGCTTTTTAAAAATGTTAAATCTATCAAAGTGTACAATTAGGTGACATTTATTGCACAATATTGTGGCTCTGTGTATGTACGTGTATGTAAGATAATTGATTAAAAGAGATACAGAATTTACAAGAACCATAAGAAGGATTCCTGGAGACTGTGTTTAAAATCTTATTAGCATTGTTTGCTTTTTTATTGTTCCTAAATTTGAACTATCCTCTAATTTTAGATCAAGTGAGCTTTTAACATTTAATACAGAAAACAAAGAATTAAGAAGGAAGGCAGTCATATTAGCTGGAGCCTAATTTTTACTCATCACTCACTGGTCTATAATGTCAGGTAAGTTGCTTCTTCTCTCTGAGTCTCAGTTTCATTATTACAAAAGTAACATATGCTACCATCTATTTTAAGATATGATAACAGTTAAATGAATTGGTAGGGGGTAACTTGCACCAAGCAAAATATTTAATATCACTGGGATCAGCATTATCAGATTTAGCATCAGCATCTGAAGTGATATGTGATGGTCTTTCCCTTGGGAGAGGAGACCACTGTCTTTGAATAGTGCATGAAACCTATTGACCAGTAAGGTGAATAAGGTAGGAAGCATCTTACGGCCTTGGATCAATTTTCCCACCTTTGGCTCTACAAATAATTCTGCTTTAGCAGGAAATATTTCTAAAATTTAGTTCAGTGTCTAGGGAGTGTCAGTCTCTTGAATGATCGATTTTGTCCTTAATCCCTGTGAGCAAAAATAAATTGTTTCTGTGAGAGTTTCTATTTGTATCTTGCTGTAGAACATTCTCACACTCCATTGGCCTCTTCGTCTTTACCAATCTTTTCAGATGGCATCACTGAAACTTCATAGGAGGTTGAATCTAAGTGTTAATAGTATAGGCTCTCCTCTGAGTGCATTATATTGCAAGTTCCTTGGAAATCATTTGGGGAAATGATTCCGCATAGTATGAAGTTGTTAGGGGATACTATATCTTTGACTTCATTGCTACCTACACTTGAAAGAAAGTATTACTATTAGCAGTGAAGTTAGAAAATAGTAGGTAGTCAGTCAAAGAGCGACTGGGCTCTCAAGGAAGTCAGCATAAAAAATAAAGATGCAGAACTGTGGCTGGAGATGCATCTGAAGAAGTCCAGGCCTCAAGATAAAAGATGCAAAGGCCAGACATATGTGCAACCTTAAAGGTTAAGCAGTTACTTGGAATCATACTGTAATTAGTGCCACTTGGTTCAGGAAGTCCTGATAGTTATCATTTTCCAAGATGAGTGACCAAAGCTTCTGGGGCCATCCTTTCCCCAAAATACATTTGTTCTTTCTATATATCCTTGCTATGTGACCCAGTTCCCTACTGGATCAGTATTGGCTGAGCAGATATACTTTCAATCTTATTGGTTGATTGAAGTTTGACCCATGTTGTACTCACCTTGTGGTTTTGTACTCACCTTGTGATTGTGTTCTATGAAACATTTTTAAAGAAATGACCTTGGTAGCAATCTACTTTCGGGTTCCTTCCTGTCTCTCAAGATCTATCTCTCAATAAACCTTTCCTACTCTTAACCTTGGTCGTTCCTTAGAATTCATTTTCAATTATGGGGGAATAAACTCAGTTTATCTGACATCTAGCAGATTCAAGTTATATTTCACTTTTATCAGTATCAACTGAAATGACAAGTCTTGTTCCCTACAAGGTGTTTCCTGTTATCTTGTACAGGAATCCTTACATTTGGCCATTATTGGCCAGCTATCACATTCTTTTGTTTCTGGGCATGATATTTCTTTTTTTTCTATCAATTTGACCCTTTTGTGAGTTTTAATGGTCTTTGACACTTACAAAGCCACCGTTTAGTTTTTTTTATTCAAATATAACTTTTATGAGAGGAAAAGGGATTTTATTGCCCTCTGTTAAAATGGCCCTAGAGAAATGAATACATAATTGGATACAGTCCAACTTTGGTACTATTTCAACTAACATTGTGAAATATTATTTAATTTTTAATAGGTCTCTCTCATATGTGCATGTGGCTACATCAGATTTAGAGTTACAGATATCTTATTTAAGAAAAATAATTATGGAGCTCATTTTATAAGTGAAAATTCTCTCCACCTTGGGTACACTGATGACCCAGCTATTTTGTCTTTAATTATTACTATTTTTAGCTTGCTTCTTTTGCTAAACAAACCTTTTTATAATGATATTTCCATGAGCCTGTCATAGCAAAAGCCTCAGAGGTAGAGGCTGAAAAGGCAGGGTTAGGTGAAGGTGAACTATTCTGAGCTCCAACTTGTATAGCTGTAGTCTCAGCACTCACTCAACCAATTGAGATAGTACAACTGGGGGCTCCAGGCTACTCCTTTCCACTCACCTGAACCTGGGTGATACCCTAAGTCCAACCCCCAAGACTTGCCCCTGGGCTTACTACAGGGTTTCTGAGATAAAGAAAACAAAGACTCTTAAACCTGTCTTGGAAAATTCCAAAATTCCAAAACAAACCACATGCATAGCAGATCTTGCGGTATGACCTGGAGTAACATTTTTTCACCTGAAGTTCATTGAAGGTTCATGAATATGGACTGCATCTCATACATATAATTATAACAGAATGAATTATGGGAAGGATGCATGCAATAGATGAAGCCGACTTGACTCAGCACTGTGTCAGTCATGCTCTCAAGGACCCTTAGTGGGTGGTACCCTAAATTGCATACAACATTTAAGCCTCTATAACTATGCCCTCAATTCTCCTGCCATTTTCCTTTTTTTAGTGCCAACCCACTCACTTTCAGCTTACTATTGTCTTAATAAATTTTACTGCTGTCTCCTTGCCAATAAATGCATGTCCAATTCATTGGTTTTCATGCACAAGAACCCAGGAATCCATCCTGGGCTCCAGAACCTGCAGTAACACAACCATCACCTCTTTGGTGTTTCCCAAGGTGGTGTAGTGTGGTTCTGGAAAAATTTCATCTTCCAGTTGCCTGGAATGTTCCTCCATCAGATGGCCTTACCCTTCCCTCAGTCCACGGTTCAAATATCACCTTCTGAGCTGGGGAAATGGCTCAGTGTCAGAACACTTGCTTAACTTTCATAATGCCATGAGTTATATATTTACCTGATGGGGGGTGGTAACAGGAAAGAAAGAAAAAAGGAAATAAAACAACAGAAACAATCTTCAAAGAGGACTTACTTGAACCCTGTTAAATATTGGTGGATGAGGAAACACTTAAAGACTGATTCTGTGGGAAAGCATAGATTTTATAGGCAGGTTGAAATTGGAGTGATAGCAAATCTCTGGAGCAGGGTTTGGGGTTGGGGGGTTGTGGTCCCAAAGAATCTGGATGGAATGTTTGAGGTCAAAGTTGCAAGGACAGTCAGCACAGGTGTGTGGACACTGGTGGGTATCCTGAGGTCCTGGAGCCTGCAAGTCCAGTCCTAAATTTCTTTAAGGCCTTTAATTCTTGTTTGCTGAGGGCAGCCTAAATGCCTATTATTTGCAAAGGGCAGGATGATGGTAGGCGTGACAAGCTCCATATCCAAAATATCACTCTCAGTTTTCTAATTTCTTATCCTGCTTTCTTTTTGTCTTAGAACTTGGCAGAGAAATACATTTCTATTTTTTTCATTTTATTTTAAAGAGAATAAAACCCAACAAAGCAAAGACAGAATAAAGTCAATCAAAGCAAAGCAGTGAAAGTGGTATAGAACTTCAAAACAGAATAATAGGAAATGAGAAATAAATTTTTTTACTTGTTTCCTCTCACTAAAATATAAGATCCATTATGGCAGGACTGTGACCTCTGATTTGTCCAGTCTTATATTAACAGTTCCTAGAACAGTATAAGGAACACAGTGTAACTGGGATAGCAAAATTGTACTTTAAATGTTAGATTTTTTTTAGAGTAAAGTGACTTCTCAAACTTGCTCAAGTATAGGGAATAAACTGACACCACCCCTCTTTTTCTTGTTCCAGATGAAAGGGACAGAAAATATGGATGCTGGGCCCAGGGGATCAGGGTCTAATTTTTTTCTCATATGGAAGGGAGGAAGTAAAATTTGAGAGCAATAAAGCAAGTTTGGAGGAATCTGTTAACTTGTTGTATCCCTTTCCTCCTCTCTTTCTTTCTATGAAAGATCCTTACACTTCCATACATACTTGTGCATGGTGAGATAAGGACTTAGGGTAAATGACTCCTCTCCTCCCCCATGCATCTTCTCATGTCTAGCTCTCAATAAAGTTTTTTTTTTTGGTTCACCAAAAGAGTCTCCTTTGGTTTCATTAGTGGTGGGCAAAGGACATGAACATATGAACATGAGTGGCTACTAACAGTTTTAGCATAGTCAGCTGGGGAATGAACCCCAGTTCCAGAGAGACATGGGTATCTTGGTTTCATACTGGCAGAGCAGAAGCCATCTGAGAAAAGGGAATGAATTTTTATGGCTAGCTGAACCCATGTTCAGGATAACAGTAACATTCCAGCACCTGCTAGGGATACTTTTGCACACAGGAAGTCTTTCCAGTTCATGTGATCAGGGGCCTATAAATACTTTTGTTGGCAAAAGGAGAAAGGTTTTTTGGGGGGGCTGATGGGCCCCTCCTGGTGTCCTGCTGGAAAGTGAACTACATTCTGTAGGGATAGAGGGTCACGGGCAGGAAAAAGTTTAAAATAGGATATCATTATGCTTTATTATAAAAATTAATAGACAATTTTACTAAAGGAAGTTTTCATCTTTGCAATTTGACTATAGCAATTAGAAAGACAAAGGGAGAGTGAGAGAGACAGAGGAACAGAGAGAGAGACAGACAGACATACAGGGAGAGAGAGAGAGAGAGAGAGAGAGAGAGAGAGAGAGAGAGAGACCCTGAAGGCACCAAGTAAAACAATTATCATAAGAATTTAGCAGGAAGAGTTGACAAGCAAAACAAAGATGTATCTATAAACCCCAAAGGCCAGGGTAACCAAGCCTCTCACCTACCTGTGATACAACGAAAAGAAAATAAGGAGCAGCCACCTAAGGACTCATAGTTAATATGTAAAACACAAATGTAGTCTTTACTTAATCATTAATTCTGTTACCTTTCATAGGACTCCCCTCCCAGACATTTGTGCATCACAAAGAGATGGGAAGAAATCAAATGACCATAAAGAATGTAAATGAGGTACCTAGATTAGGATCAAAGAGACTCACAGAGTCAATCACATGGTGAAAACTTCCAGGTTCCCTATGAGGGATGGGAGAAATCATTAATCCTAAATAAAAGGAGCAGAGGACAAAAATTCATGGGTATTCACTTCTGATGCCCTCTACTTTCTCAGGTAGATGTCTGTGTTCTTTCTTTTCCATCTTTTCTCAAGCAAACCAACTTTTTAAAATTTTAAATTCTACCTCTATAGTTCATTACTAAAGCTGAGCATTTACAATGCCAGCTGTTGTGAATTCCAGTTGAGGGGTGGTGCACTGTGGCCAATTTCTTTCATTTTGGCTGTGGCACAATTTCTTTCATTTTGGCTGACAGTACTTGGTTCGTCCTAAGCTGGTTGTAGTACTGAGTATGCTCTTGTTTATTTTAACTACTTGTCAAAACTTCTGTTTGCTAGCAACTGATTTTGTTTCTTTCTGTTATGACTTGGGCAGTCATAGGTGAGGCTTCTTCAGAGGTGGCTGGATCTAGGATGTGTGACACTGGAGTTGATTCATGGTGCAATTCTAGACTCAAGGGCACTAGGATTAAGGATGTTAGTACTACTCACCCTAAGTAACTTTGATAAAATAAAAGAGATAGAAAGAACTGTGGTCATCCCTTGTTGCTTTGCTGCCTTCTGCCTGCCATAAACTGTTTCTCCCCTCTGATGCCTGTCTGCCATGCTATCCTACCTTACAGGCAGCTGATTATGGACCAAAACCTTCACAAGCTGTAAGCTAAGTAAATCTTTGGGTGTCAGGTATTTTGTCTCAACAATGAGAGAAAAATAACTAAGATATGTTCTTCTCCCACTTCCATTCCTCAACTAGAAAAGATGGAAATATTTGACTACAGATGGCTGGCCTTTGTATTTTTCTTAGAGGAGAGAATTGTTCCTAAATTGATTTCTTTGTTCCACACTAGAGGCCTGGAAAAGTAGACCCAGGATAAGATTTGTAAAACTCTGGCCAGCCATGTCTAAATATTAATACAATGGGGAATGTCTTAAAACCTGAGGCAGGTACATTTTAAAGTAAAAAAAAAAAACTATGAGAAATTAAGCAGTAAAAGCTTTAAACAGATTACCTCCTTTGCAATATAAACTTCTCACCTTGCTAGAATTTTAAATTCTATCTCCAGACAAGCAAATTTCAAGTTATGTGTTGCATAGAGCTGTAAAGAAAAAAAATTAAAAAATTCAATTAGTATAACTTTTTAAAAGCTGGTAAATTGGCTGAGTGTGGTGCTTAACACTTGCAATCCTAGTACTCAGGAGGCTGAGGAAGAAGATCACTGTGAGTTTGAGGCCAACCTAGGTCTACATAGTGAGTTCAAGTTCGTCCTGAACTACACAGTGAGACCCTGTCTTAAAACAAACAAACAAACAAACAAATACATCCATACATAAATGAACAAAAGCTGGTAAATTAGTGTCTTTCTCTTATATTAATGTGCACATGTGCATTATACGTCATGCATAGGTGTACTTGTTTTGGGAGATTGTATACGTTGTACCAAATTAGTTTAGATTAAAATAAAAGCATTCATTAATTAAATCATAAACCAAATTCTTTTTAGTTCACATGGGTTTAGCAAAATTTAGAACAGAAAATAAAGATGTCTACAGTACTATTAGCACATATTTTGCTTCTGTTAGCCTATTAGAATTATAGCATAAGTGTTTGAGACTTTAAGTATAACAACATTTGAAAGGTTTGTTCTTCAGCAAGAGAAATGGCTTGGGACATTGACTTGTACTTGTTTGAAATCTCATGTTTTGTGAGCCACACAGAGGTAATTTAAAAATTAAACTAAATGAATATGTAAGTAAAATATCTGAGTTGTTTATAATTAAGTTAAAATATTCATGGCATTTGCTAAGAATAAATACATGTATTCTTGGCTCCTTAAAATTTATGAATTATAATATATTTGGGTCTATTAAATGTATTTCATAGATTGTTCATAAATGTATGTCATACTCTGATATAAGATCAAAAGACACCTTATCCTTTAATAAATCAGAGACTATTTTAGAGAGTCAATAAGTGGAAACTTTGTCAAAGTGTAGTTCAGCAAGTCAGAGAACAAACTTAGACTGATAATTATTAAAATAATTGAAAGCTTTATTCTCTTAAATGATTGAAGGTTATGGTTGTTTATTATTTTAAGATGTCATAAACTCAGTAATTTATATAAAGACAGCTCATTTAATGTTCTTGTAACAATCAGTATTTAAAGGAAGTTTTTAGTATTAAATAGTTAATAGGTATTCCTTACCAAGTTTATTAATGGGTTTATATGGATAAATCCTAGTAGTTTTAAGAGATCCCAAGAAGGGATCTTGCTTCTCTGTAATAAACTGCTGTTATTTTACTATAAAAATTCTGCTTAAATTAGGTAGTCAAAAATGAGCATATATTGCAGAAAACATGATTCTCTACATGACCCAAAAGAACTTGTAAACATTTATTTAAAATAATAATGATAATAATAATAACAATAATAATGAAAATGGGGAAAGAATCTAGAGATGGAGGGAGGAGGATGAGGAGAGGAAGGACAATAAAAAAGAATTCATATACATTACATGAATGTATTTACTGGCTAAGAAGAAGGTAAATTTCAGGTATTGAAAAAAAGTACTAATAAAATTTTTAAAAGATT
Source organism: Hydrochoerus hydrochaeris (assembly GCA_004027455.1). Taxonomy (NCBI): domain Eukaryota; kingdom Metazoa; phylum Chordata; class Mammalia; order Rodentia; family Hydrochaeridae; genus Hydrochoerus; species Hydrochoerus hydrochaeris. Next base: position 4,750 of record PVLA01002014.1, on the reverse strand, counting down.
CCTAGAATTATTAATCAAATTCAGTAGAGTAGAAGGATAGTAAGTCATCAGAAAAATCAATAATGTTCTCAAATACCAATAATGAACTCATTGAAAAATAAATTAGGATAACAATACCATTCATAATAACATCAAGAAAAATTAAAATGGGCAAGTGAAATGATTGGACACTTTTCTAAGAAGTATGGCCAATAATATAGAAAATCACATTCAACATCTCTGGCCATTAGAGAAATTAAAATTAAAATAACACTGAGATTCCAACTTACTCTAGAAAGCAAAAAACTATCATCAAGAAAACAAATAATAACAAATGCTGGTGAAGCTGCAAGGAAAAAGGAACCCTTCTGCATTGTTGATGAGAATGTTAACTAGTACAACAAGTATGCAAATCAATGTCGAGATTCATCAGAGCATTAATTCTGGGAGTTTAATTTGACCTAGCTATCCTCCTTCTAGGCATCTTCCTGAGAGTTAAAGATATCATAAACTTGAGTCATTTGTAGGAAAATGGATGCATCTGACAACCATAATGTCATGTGAGATAAATCAGACACACAAGTTTAAATATCACATGGTTTCTTTTATATGAGCTACCCAAAATGTAAATAAAGAGCAAAGTAAATGCTAGGTGATAGGAAATAGATAGAAATAGATTTTTCATAAAAGAGAAGGGGAGCAAGAGATAGGGGGAGGAGATGAAAAGAGAATTAAGATGTACTGCATACATGTACCAACTTCCCATAAGGAATATAATCATTATGTACTGCAAGCATTCACTGATAAAAAAATTAGAAATAAAGTAAAAAGGGAATAAAAGTATTAAAAAATAAGCATAAAAACACAAGTGGCTGGTAACACCAGCGCCAGCAGTATTTGTTGAAACAATGAAAGGAAGAATAACCAGCATGGTAATGACTGCTACATATACATGAAGAGTAAGGATTTTGGTGAGAACATGGACGAGGGGCACAAACAATTCCAACCTGCTTTAGGAAACCAAATGACCTGTTAAAGTTCCCACTAGGAAAATGAAAATATGTTGAAAGCTGTGGGACAATAAAGGGATTTACTCAAATGATGATACCCTCAGTTGTGGAGTAGCTTGATTGGACTGTGGTAGCTCCAAATATATGACAAGTGAAATCTGGCTGTAGGTTTTAATAAGTCCTTTCTTAAGTTTTGATTTAAAGGACAGATCTTAGTATAGTCAGGTTTAACTATATATTTAAATCTCTTAAGTGGGATTCAGACAAGGGAAGCTTTTCCAAGGTCTACCATGGTCACTTAGTAACCTGTGAAAATAATTCAAGTATGCCCCTAGTATTTTCATAAACAAAATTTCAAAATATTTTTTCTATGTGGAAATGTCTGAAAGTCTTTAGAATATTACCAATGCCTGGCTATTACTTTCAGTGATACAACTTGATTGTGATTCTAAAATGCAGACTGGATCCTACCATGCTTTTGTTTTTCTATTACCATTGGTTCTATCATGTTGTATCTTATTGGATTTTAATATGTATTATAGTATAAACAAATTTTTATGGAAAATGTGATAATATAGTAGCCATTGTTCGTCTTCGGTTATTTGGTTTAGAATGCCTTGGAATGCTTTCATACTCTTGAGTGGTTTTATTCTATTTTGTTATGTTTGACATTATTGTGTGTAAACTAAGCTCAACTATTTCAAAGAAAGAAATATTATGATAGCTACTGTTAATATCCAATTGTCTTGTTGTGAAGTGCTGTGTTGCTTACATTGTTCTGTTCCAATCTGCTTAGATCTGTCCTCTTTTGTTTTATTCTTTTTAAAATAAAAAAACATTTAAAAAGAATATCCGTTTTTAAATTAGAGATATGGATTTGGGAAAGCAGAGAAATTTTGGTTCAAATCTCATCTGTCTTACTAGATGCTGTGACATTGGCTTAGCTACTTTCTGAAATTCAATTTTTCTATGGGCAAGAATGGGGGTAATTTTGGTGATGGCCTCACATGATTTTTCTAGATGTTAAATGAGATAATGTCAGTGAAGCATAGAGAATGATGCTTGAATCACAATAAGTGCTCAATAAATCATAGTTATTACAATTATTATGATCATACCAAATAAAAGTAATTATTACATAGTGAATAATAATTCTCCCCTTTATTAGGAAAATAACTGCCTTATGATTATATATATTAGTCAAATGATACTATTTGAAATTATGTAACTGTTTTGGTGCAGCGCTATGTAGGGTCATCTCTTTAAAATGGGTGGAAACAGACTAAAGAGAGGGACTGAAATGTTTGAATTAGGCCATTCTATGGGAAGCATATACTTCTTTCTGTGTTATATTCTACATCACTGATCAATGTTCAGATTGTCTCTGGGCAGGGGTGGGGCGACTATACAGCTAGAACCATGCCACAGAGAAGCAGTTGGGTTCTATAATCTTGGGACATGCTGAAAGTTTGTTGTAGGACAGAGAATCAGTAACATCACTGAGGTAAGTATGATCTTACTTACATCAGTGTGGATACTTCAAATTCCTGTATTTTCTGTGTTTCATAGATACTCTGAGAATATGAAAAACAATGAATTCAACTATAACAATAGAGAAACTTCCCATATAACGAAAATAAGTAACTTGATCATCAGCAACCCCCAAAATGTACCCCAGGTATGTCTTATTTGCTTTTGGAGTAAATGGGCATTCAGGTAAATCGACCTTCATTTAGATTTTAGCTCCATATTCAAAGAAGCTCTGTGAAACATGGGAGACAAAGTTGTAGAGTGATGGAAAGATACACTTTAAAATGTGCATTTCCTTTCTAGGTAATAATCTTAAATATATAAAGACTGACAAAAGGTCTCAGTAGCAGCAATACCATACTTAAAAGTTTGGCAATGAATTTATTCAACAAAATAGTAAAAAGTTGGAATTGACTAATGAAGAGTAAAAAACACAGGATGTCTGCAGACTCCTTTATTTATGGCACTATTCAAAAACAGATCTCTTACATGCATCAAGTATTTTTTATACATTTCAATGAGCTTCTGATTGTGTTTTTTTAAGAACACAATGGGACAGAATCAAATTCTGAATGAGAGAGTATATCATCCTAGTTTAGAAAATAATTTCCATTAGAATGACTTGGAATTCATTTTGTAAATCATGCTTTTTGTGATACTAGGCCTACAGAAATTTTGGGAGAATATTCTTTCCTAATTTAATGGAACCAATTTTCCCAATAGTGTCTCCTATAATTTTCCATAATTATTAGTCAAGATGCACAAATGTACACACATTGCTGGCAATAAATCTTAAATAGGATGGAAATGAGCTTACACATCTTCCAGGTGGGTGATCACATATTTTTAAATGCTTTTGTGCAAATGACACGGAAAACTTTATGGGCCTGTTTTACTAGAGATAAGGATAAAAGCTAATTAAAACCAGAGACACTTCTTAGGGAGTATTATGAAGCACACAAGAAGCTTTTAACTCAGTTTAATGAGTGTCTCTTCAACGTTTAAGCAATCACTTCTTCAGTATCTTTTAAAATGATTTTTCTTTGATCTCATTTATAAATGACATATGGCAGGTAGTGTTTAATGTGCCAAATAAAATAATAAAGTTGAGAGAAATTGATGGACTTTTTAAAAAGTAAACTCTTCTAATTTTGCATTAGTAGTTTATGTTAAACACAACTTTGAATGGCTGTAATGCTAATTGACAGCAATATCCTGTGGGACCCTTAGGCTGCCTGCAGATTTGAACATTTTCAATTATAAATCACTTAATACCTCCATACCTCTACCTCCTCCTCCCTGACTTTAGTTGCAGGATAAATAAGGATACATATCTTCTCTTATATGGTACTAATGCAGCTTTCAAGTTTGAGTTAATTCCAGCATATTCAGTACTATAGCTAACTCCTGTCATTTCTAACACCCAGAAGAATACCTCGTGTAGTCATGATCACTCTGCAGCCCACTCAGTAACATGAGTAATAATGTTGAAGTGAACCGTATCAAGCCTGTAAGGGCTTTGTATAATTTAGAGAGGAATGTTGGAACAAATCTGCATTTCTCTAAAAAATGTCACACTGGTTTTCTACTTAGTGGGATCATACAATTTGTTAATGCAGGAAAACCTCATAAGGCTCAAAAATGTTTTTCCCACCATGCCAGCCATAGAGAGTGTGGGCCTCTGTGCCTCTGTGTTTATCCTGTGTTCTCATTCTCATTCTCTGTCTCTGTCTCTCTCTCTTGCCGGAGTCCAGCTGCGGCAGGGCTCAGGGGTCCCAAAGGTGGTCAGGGAGACGGCGAGTGAGAGACAGAAGACACTGCACACCAGTCTGCGAGTGAATCTGAATCTGCTTTATTTTTAGAAGCTGGAGTATATATTTGCTAACTTTTGGCAGTAACTTAAACCCCAAGCAGGAAGCGTCCCAGGCTTGGGGCCAGGCAGGGATAATCTTAAACAATATGTGTTAATTAACTTTTTTCACCTTTGTTACACTTTAATCTTGTTACTTAATTAGCTTGGAAAATGTAAGCAGATGCCCACAGGAGGGAGAGATGGAGCGGCAGCTGTGAAGCTATCATGCCGCTCCCTACATTTTTTCCCTTATCACTTATGGGAGTATGGCAGGCCCTGTGAGGATAGCGCCTGTCTTGGGTCAAGGACTCTTCATATGAATCCAACCAGGCCTTACCCATCATGGGCCTGCAGGACAGCAATTGGTCCTGTGCCTGTC